>JAVTVY010021853.1:0-97808 GCA_036873755.1 Hanleya hanleyi
AAATGAAAAAATCATCGAAAACCTCATCCTAACTCCTGTATTTCTGAAGTGACACGACTGGTAAAGCGTGGTGAATATTCCCCAGATGATTAAAACTGCCAACGACAACCGGCAAAGTTTATTTTCATATTTTTACGAGTCTTGATCCGCAAAGTTTGTCAAACAGTTTTTCAGTTTGTCCAAGATGGTTTCCGCCGATGGCCGACGAGCCAATCGGTATGCGTAATTTTGCCCACATGACCTCTATCGACCCACAGATAGAAGACAAGCGTAGGCCGTGGCTGGGAGGATGGAATTACATCATTTTAATCCAATTTTATCCTCCATTTCATTTTCGACATCCGTCCCAGGTGATTTCATATTTAGAAAGGGGAAAGGTCACGCTTTCCAATGAGCTGTCAAACATTGAAAGTGGCTGACTGAAACTCAAAAAAAGACGATTTCTCCGTTGAATTTTGATGTTTTCAAGTCAAGAAAGCCGGGGAAAGCGCATTCTCTTGCAGTGAAACCTAATTTTGCATGCTATTTTATTTATTTTGCTATAAAACTGGAGGAAATAACACTGGAGTGTGCATTGTGAAGACAGAGTTCCTATGTTTTTCTACAAATCTCAGACACAAACACAATTTCTAGCATTCCAAAGACAACATTTTCAAATTTTAACAACACTTTTGTCAGGGGAAATAATCAGTGAAAGGGTTGAATCCAAGTAGAATGTTAAAACTTCTGGGTGAGAGATATGTGGTTGCCATATTTTTTCTGAAAATTCAAAAAATTTATTTCCTGAAAATATTCCTACAGACTGCTGAGATATTGTACTTCAAAGAATTTTGAGTCTGGTACAAATTAGTAAACAAATGAACTTTGATGATGTCTCACAGTGAACAAGAAATAATTAGCTAGAAAAATAATAGTATATTTTCTTTTCTAAGAGATATATATGATTTTGATTCATTTGTGTTTCATTAACACTGTAGCATTTTTATCACATGGTTACCATTACTTTCAGCAATATGGTTACCATAGCAACTGATAACCAATACTTAATCTCCAAAACTTAAATGGTTGAAGTGTTTTTTTATGCATATGATTAGCATATAGACAGTTCTTACTGAATATTCAGTAATTGAGATTTCATAACCTGCAAAAATTTCAAAATAAAGCCTCCAGTAACTGGTTGCTGTGGTAACTGTATTTCTAAAAATTATTTGCATTTTTCCAAAAAGTTTGCATAATGCTACTTGTATAAATAATCAGTAGTATAAATTTGAAAGAGATTAGACTACTATATCTGTGAATATAACGGTCAGCATAAATTTAGCTCTATATGACTTCACAAAATTTTATTAGCATAAATTCCCTGAATATCAGATTTATATGTGAAACTCGACAACCATTGGAGTATTTACATGCGGTAAATGCCGTCTGACTTGCTTCCTAAAAGTGACCATAAACTGTTTTGGTTCACCTTTAAGCTTAACCCAATGTTTTGTATTATGCATCATTGAGTTTAATCCACTGTTCTTGTTTCTGTTTTTCAGGGAGCCAAAGTCTCAATGGTTCAGCCGCCTTACCCCCCTTTTATGGTGTACCCAAACGAAGCGTTTGCATCACCGCCTCCCGCTCATATGGGAATACCTCCTGTACACTTAGATCCAAAAACAGGTAGGCGGAAATACTCGCGCTTTAATACTTAACTTATTAGTTGATAATTATTGGACTGCACTTTTTACCTTCATTTGTCGACTTGTTTTACTGAAAATAAATCACAGATCTTTAAAATTAATAATGTTATGCAGCTATATTATAGTTTTAGACCTATAGCCAATTTTAGATTAAAAAAGAAAAGAAAAAAACATTCTCTACTATCGTGAATAACTGTTGATCTGCAGTTATGTCCCTTCACCTATCACATTGAGCAGAAAATTGCTGTCTGTATCTTGATCAGTAAAAACATATGAAAGAGAGAGAATTATGGTTTACGTCATGTCAAAAATGTATGATGAGTGTTTGAGAGTTGTTGCTGTTACAGTCTGCAAAACTATATCATATGTAAATGCACATTCATTTTGAGCTGTTCAGTTGTTGTAACATGCTATCTTATCACCAGGGTTTTGATAGCCTTACTATAATGTTTTATAGTAATTTTCTTGTTATCACCAGGGTTGTGACAGCACCAGTAATGTTTTTTGTAATTGCCATGTTATCGCCAGGGTTGTGACAGCACGAGTAATGTTTTATAGTATTTTCCATGTTATCGCCAGGGTTGCCTCGGCCGCCCATGTACGCACTCCCTCCGCCGGGTCAGTTCCCACATCATGTTTTTAGTCCGGATTTTCCACAAATGCAATGGTTCGTATATTTTTTTTTCTGTTTTCCAAACAGATACCTGCATCCAACTTGAAATTGAATGCAGTAGATCTGACATTTTAGAATCTCAGCTGCATCTTGGGATATCTCCCAGACAGTTTCGGAACATTTCATTGGTGAATTCAAATTCAAATTTTCAAAAATCAGTCTGGTTTTCGGGAAGACTTAAGCCAATCTTGAGACTTCTAAATGTCCATTGTTCATGTTTTGTTCCATTTCAGAAGTTGAATGTGTATAATTTTGCTAGGAATTCTTCAGGATACAGGTAAAATAATTGCAAGTACATGCTCCTTAAACTTCTTGATTATCAAAAGAGTACACCTATTCTGCTATCAAATCTATCCAGACTTGCTGGTTATTACATCCCTTGAAGGTGTGTAACATATGGGGATCGCCAGCCACACTAGGCGGCGCTAGTGCTGCAACAGGTAAAGAAGACATCGCATCATAAATCAACAATTATAACTTCGTTACATTATGATGTTGCCTTTGTGACGTCCAGAAAAATGACATGGGCATGCGCCATTTACCTCTTGGTACACGTAGCCACCTGGCGTCAGTTCGAGCTGGCGAACCCCATTACCTCCCCTCGTTTAATGTATTACCTCCCCTTTCAGCTATGGTTGTCTCTCATGTTTAATGTATTATCTCCCCTTTCAGCTATCGGCCACCTGGGTACCCTATCACCTCTAGTGCCTTGGGCTCTCCTTATCATCCTTCATTATCAACCTCATTGTCACGGTTCGGGCCGCCGGGCCTCATCTCTCAATCAATGCACCATGGGATGGCCCACCCAGCAATAGTCACGCCGGGACCAAAACAAGACATATTACAATCGTCACTTAGCCAAGAAAATCATAGGTACGACTTTCAGCATTCAATGTGCTTCATTTATTACATCTTCACATTTCAAGTTAAATGCTACACTAACGTTCCGTCATTTACCTTGACTTACTGAATAGGGTAAATTGTTCAAACCGGGAAACGCACGTGATGTGCATATAGCCAATCATTCAGATAGGAGCTTGCCAACACCGAGCAGTGAGGATTTTCTTTGATGTCTGCCGGTGTGATTTCCAAATATGGCAAGTGTTGGTTGTATTGACGTTAATTTCTTTCGAATAGCCAATCAAATTTGAATTTTAAAGAGGTCATACATCGCACTTCTTCTAATATGGAATATGGAATATTGATAGAGCTGTGACCTCACCAAACCCGTATTCTGATCAGATAATATGTTATGTTCAGCCAAGGCAACACGTGTAGTGTTCGACTTGGATATGCGAAGATGCATTTATTACCCATCTGGCAATTTTGCTCGAATAGTTTTCAGCATCTGATAGATGAGAGATCAATATTCGATTACCGAGTTCCTGAATATATCCAAATTATTTTATGTTCGAAAGAGTTTTTGGTGGACTACCTTGTGTCTTCTTGCAACAAAGCTGAAGCAATCCACAAAATATTTTTTATAAGTTGTGAGTATTGCGAGAGAGGTCCCTTACTCACCTTCGATGAACAGAATGCTATTGTGAGCTCAAAACTTGCTATGCGATATAGTTTCATTGTTTTCATCATAGCAGGACACCATAGCAGTCCATGCTCTTTGAGGGACGTATTCATGCTCCGTCAGGGACATACATATTTTCATGCTCTATGAGGGACTTTATTCCCATGAATATCCCAGCCAATTTGTGAATGCATTGATACATAGAAACTCTAATTATTTAAAATTATGTGATAATTGATTTAGATATTAGAACAAAAAATATGAACTGGTATGGCTTTAACATTTTATGTCTACAACATTATGGACGTCTGAATTCATGCCCGTATTACATGTCTATTTAAGTGTATTACATGTCTGCCTGAGTAAATTTCTACTTCAATTACTTGATAACTCAATATACAGTGCTGATACTGGTAAAATAATGACTGATTTACTTTCACTTTCGTTTCTCAGACACGGGGGCCCACATGATAGCGCCTCAGGTAGTCAACAGTCCACACCCGAGCCAGAGAAGAAGAAACCACATATAAAGAAACCTTTAAATGCATTTATGTTATTTATGAAAGAGATGAGGGCGAAAGTAGTAGCAGAGTGTACATTAAAAGAATCTGCTGCTATAAATCAAATATTAGGTAGAAGGGTAAGTCGTACAAAAACTGCAGTGTTTTTATTCCCCGCATCCCAGCCCCCTTGAGTATTATCATGTACGCCCATTCATTTGTCTGTTAGTCCATAAGCTTGACCCTTGGACGATATCGATGCAATATCTTGAACAGTGTGGGACACGAGTGACTATTCATATTGCGTGTTCTTGATTTCATCAAGATGAGGTCGAAACTAGTATGCATCGAACCTCGCGGGAATCCTGTTAAAATGGGTAAGCGCTACCCATCGTCTGTTAAAATGTATCATCAGTGCAGTCAGTTATTCAAAAGAGTTCCTGCTGGTATCATATATGAGTCTGCCGAAGGTTGTTTCTCAACTTTTTCAATCATCCTTATAGGTATTGTAGTTAAATGTTTTCTCATAGAATGGAGTTTTATAGACTGTTTACTTCCCCTGTATGTTCACCGTCGGTTCAAAATTCGGTTTGGATCTAGACTCATTCTACGCAATGCGGAATGTATTGGGTCCGAAAAAAAACAACACTCCGACCTGAAGAATAACCGATCATGGCCCAATGAAAGGCGACCTGAGCTGGGATAACCAGTCAGGCTGCTGGTATTATCAACTAATAGAATTTGAATTTGGTCCGTATCAGCAGCGAAATGAATGCTGACCATAACCGGTCTTCTGTATGGATATACAGGGGAGACAACCTGTCTTGGAGTTTAAAAGAAACCACAGTGCATCATGGGATATCTTCAATTTTAAAGCTGTTGATTGGTCAATTCAAACATTTGAAAACAAATCCTGCATTTTCATTGGTCTGTTTAGAAAATTGGAAGAAAATCCAACCAATGATAGAGTGTCTGTAAAGTTCATTGATCCTGAGGGGCTAACTCAAATCGGGTGTATACTTTCTATTGATGTGTATTTGTGATCATCTTCTACGTTTGTTTGCAAACCTGTATTTATGAAATTTACAAGATTCTAACAATCTCTAGTAACATCCTGGAATATTTTGATGGATATTCTTTTTATGAAATTGTGGACATGTAAATATATGTACAATATTGAATATTCAATACACGACTGGCCGCTCATCTGAAAGTGGCAAAAACGGAGAGTTATTGCCCCCTTTTCGAGGAGCGAGATTCTGAGACGGCAATGCCTTCAACATGGGTCTCACGAAAAACATCATCATAAGTGTATTTATAGACCATGCCAGAATTTAACAGGGACCGGAATACTCACTGAACTGTTCTAGAATGCTGGAACAGTGAAGAAATCATGCAATTAATTCTGTGAATACTCTGGGTTCACATTGCATTCTGGGAAGGAAATATGGTGATTTTTGCTATTTACAGATGACCAGCAAGGTGTGTATTGAACGATTTGAAAATTTGAATGAAGCAGAGTTTAAATGGCAAGGTCCGATATCTTAACATACCATGTGTTTCTTTCTCCGTTATCCCACGTGCTCTCAGTATGGATCATTGTGGGTATTCACAGTTGTTCTATGCTTATTTCCAGCTATAACAGAATGTGTATTATGTAAGCATATTACCTTCATCTTCAAACAAGATACTTCTATTAAGCTTAGCTGCCTAATTTCTGTCAGTTTCAAACATTCCCCCATACAGTAGCATAGGACAATCTGTGCCGAGAATACCCAAAGCAACCCAGACTGAGCGCATGAGATCACTGAGGCATCATAACCATGGTATGCCGGGATATCGGGGACCTGTGGAGAGAGCTAATGAAATGTTCTTAATGCTGGTTTATTCTTGTTTTCAGTGGCATGCCTTGGATAGGTCCGAACAAGCCAAGTATTATGAAATGGCGAGGAAGGAGAAAGAACTGCACATGCAACTGTACCCTGGCTGGAGCGCCAGAGATAACTACGCCTCTCATACCAAGAAAAAGAAGAGGAAAAAGGAAGGAGGATCGGGGGAGCCAAAAGGTGAACACAACAACACAACATACAACACAACAACACCCAACACAACATTCAACACAACAACACCTAACACAACATTCAACACAGCATTCAACACCACTTCCAACACATCCAATTCCATCACCACCTTCAACAAATCAGCCAGCACTTCCTATACACCTCTTTGATGATCTATCTACAACTTCTCACATTCCTGTAGTCTCTGGACATCTGCCACATAGTCTCTGTCCTTGATCTACCATCAACTGCTGGACCTGCGTCCACAGTCCTTCAGACATACAGCATCGACTTATAGTCCTGTGTTAACAAGGCATTTATCAGTTGCTTGTCGTATGTCCACAGAGCATCAACTGCTTGTCTTTCGTCCACAGAGCATTGTGCAGTTGCTTGTCCTCTGTCCACAGAGCATTGATCAGTTGCTTGTCTTGTGTCCACAGGGCATCAGTTGCTGGTCTGGTGTCCACAGAGAGTCATCTGATTGTCCTGTGACAACAGAGCATCAACTGTGAGGCCTTTGACAACAGAGCATCAACTGTGAGGTCTGTGACAACAGAGCATCAACTGCTTGTATCCATCGATGCATCAACTGTTAGCTCTTTGTTCACAGAGCATTAACTTCCATTATACAGTCCATGTTCTTTCCTCTGTCTCACTGGAGAATTCTGCTTTGTCCACAAACAGCCTCAGCTTTTCGTTACTTATGCGCAAAGAGAAGCAAATCTCCCGAATCTATGAACAGGGTATCAACAGTTAGTCTTCCATTGGGAAACAAATGCATCAAACATTTGTCTTTTGTTGAAACGCCAGAAAAATGATTATTATTAGTGCACAAGGAGGGCACAAAATTGACGACATTAGTGATTCGACAGACTGTAAGTTGTTCACTACAGATCACACATTATTAAGTTCCCTTATGGAGAAAATAAATTTCTCATCATTAAGAAACACTGGAGCTTAAATATCAGTCACCTACAAACAAAGCATAAACTGCTCCGAACAACTTATATTTTGCTTGCTTTAGCAATTTAGGTACGGTAGCACTTAAACTTGTGTGTAGTGTAAGAGTGGCTTCACTTGGTTTGTGGACAGAATGAGAGAGTGTAATTTATGCACCGGGTAAGAGAGATTGAGGTTTGTTTATGAACAGAATAAGAGATTTTTGTTTTGGTTTTTTTTGTGGACTGCTTAAAACAGATTGGGGTTTGTGGACAGCGAGTGTGAGGTTCATTTGTGAACAAAGTAAGATGGGTTTGTTTCTGGGCAGAGTGAGATAGATTGATGTCTGTTTGTGGACTGAGTGAGAGATGTCTGTTTGTGGATTGAGATTTGTTCATTGAGGTTTGAGATATTGATGTTCAGTTGTGGGCAGAGTGAGATTGAGGTTTGTTTGTGGACAGTATTAAGAGAGATTGATGTCTGTTTGTGGATTGAGATTTGTTCATTGAGAGAGATTGAGGTTTGAGATATTGATGTTCAGTTGTGGGCAGAGTGAGATTTAGGTTTGTTTGTGGACAGTATTAAGAGAGATTGATATCTGTGTGTGGACTGAGTGAGAGACTGAAGTTTGTTCATAGACATATTGATGTTCAGGTGTGGGCAATGAGATTGGGGTTTGTTTTTGACAGAGGTAGAGAGATTGAGGTTTATTTTTGGACAGAGGTAGAGAGATTGAGGTTTATTTTTGGACAGAGCAATAGGCTGAGTTTTGTTGTGAACAGAGTAAGAAAGTTTGTTTGTGGACAGTGAGATTGAGGTTTGTTTGTGAACAGTGTACAATAGACTGTGATTCAATGGTGGACAGGGTAAGAGTGACTGAGGTTTATTAGTGGACAGAAGAAGAGATTGAGGTTTGTTGTAAACTCCGTGACTTGAACTGTGGGTTCAGAGTAGATGTTGGTGAATGTGTTGTCAGTTCAATTGTATGAGATTGTTTGTAGACAGATTTAGAGCTAATAATGTGGACATTAGGAGAGACGGGCTTAAAATGTAGACAAAGTAAGTAATTGGGTGGAGGTATGAAATGTCTACACACACTCCTTGTGACTCCACCTTCAAAGAACCAGTTATTTCAATGCCCAACACTACCAATTCCATATCATAGGGTACTCACACACATTAGATTTTCTGCTTTGCTGTGACATTGCACTGGCATTCTCTCTCCGGCTTTCATTGGTTATTTCTTCAGCCAATCATTGCCACGGTTTGTAAACTCCACACAAATTACTGCTTCCTTTCTATCTCTTGAACCATACTGCTCCAAAACATACACAATATAATCAAAGTATCAAAGTGGAATTGATTTACAATACTTTGTCAAACTTATCTCTGATGTTCTTCAGATTTTATTGGAAATTGTTGTAAGAAACTTCAGTAATGCCATATCCTACGTTGTTGTCAGCGACTGCAATAATGCCATTTCCTAAGTTCGTTCAAGTTTTGTATTAAACCAACTGTGATCAAGTTTATAGAGTGAATGTAGTTTAATTTATTTCTACAAATAGTTTTTTTCCAATACAAAATTCTAGATTTTTCTCCCTTTTTTTAAATTACAGATATTCTAGTCCTGGGAAACGGAACCTCTGGTACAGAACCTCTTGTTTTAACTCTAGATGTTAGATGCTAAGTGTTAATGGGGCTCACTTGGGGGCTCTTCACGGTACTGGGCAATCATACAGAGCTAGGGGTGGTAGCGGTCTACTTTTGCACTCTTCACATTATAGACATACATTCTTGGTGAGGTGCTCTGGCATGATTTCTTGTAAACACTTCATCTAATTCCTTCTCATTTTACACGCATAATATCACTTCTCTCTCTACAAACTATGCACGCTATAAAATTTGAAATTTTTTGGTTTGGGTTGCTCCTTTGAATGAAAAAAAAAATTCAATTTTCTGTTGACTTAATTTTGATTGCATTTATTAATATTCCCTGCTACTAATTTCTTGAAACTAAATTTTCCTAGTGCATTCCACTGGTGGTGGTTTCTCTTTGATAAGGGACTCTCCATATATTACGTAATGCTGGATTCCAAAATTTCAGACAAGACTGTGACGCTGTTTGCCGATATCTATGAATATCGCAGCGAAATACATCTTTTTGCCAATTTTATTCACCCACCCGTTCTTGACAGCTTTACGTAATAGTATCGTCTCTCCCTTACAGTTGGTTTGGGTCCTGTGTTTGAATAATTCTGAACAAAAGACTATTTCACATTTTATGGTGTGCAAACCAAATTATACTCTTAACCCAACAAAATTCACATAGAAACGTTACCAACCCTCTCACTTGCTGGCCATCTTCCTTATCTCGGTGTCGAGCGGTGTTGTTGTCTCTGGTCTTCCAGCCCGGGCAGGGATCGTGGGTCCATCATCATCTCGTGAAGAACTTCAACAGCGCCCTCAGCATTTAGTTTGTCTTCAAAGGGAGAAAACTCTAGAATTTTGTGTGTTAGAATTAATATTGTTATTGCTAATGTACTAATTGTAAAAATAATTTTTTGAGTTTTAGTAAATTTTGACATTTCTGGTCACCATACCTTGGCAGTACCCCTGCCTGCCTGGGTAAATTGTAAAGGGGATTTGAATGTATTGTAATAAAACTTCAGCTCGAGTATCTTCATGTTATAAAATGTTAAAATTCTGCCATAAATTTCACTTTTTCTCGTTAAATTTTGAATGTGTTGAACTAGACAAAGACAGTGTGTTGACTTTTATACAAAAAATGGATTCTGCCATAATTTTTGCTTTTATTCTCTCAGTTCTGTGTTAAAGCTAGAATATTATGGGTTAATTTAAAGGAAACAAAAATTGGTGTTATGTTTCTGTGTTCAAATTCATTAGAATTAGCTTCTGTTTATCATCATTGACTGATTGTTATAGCAACACTGAAGGTATTTAAAAATCATTCAAATCCTCTTTATAAGAAAAAAAAAATTCATGTCAAGAATATTATCGCTGTGTTGATAAATCACGAATTGTAAAAGATAAAACTAGAAATGGTATTTGGAAGGCTGTTATAATTTTAATCCAATGCAGAAAGGTAGATTCTGGTGGCAGAAATTTGGTGTTAGTTAATGTGTGGTTATGTGGCTGTGTTTATTTATCAGAATGCACAAATCCAAAGAAGTGTCGAGCCAGATTTGGTGTTGATGCCCAGAGCCAATGGTGTAAGCCATGCAGGTGAGATACATTCTCTAATTTTTCGCCATTTTATTTATCTTAAAAAAGTTACATTGTGTGTGTGCGTGCGTCTGTCTTTATCTTTCTATTTCTGTCCTACACTCAAGAATCTATCTTTCCATAATCTCACTATCCTAAGTCTTTCCTTCTCTATCTTTTCTCGTGGCTAATGCAGAAAAGTTTACTTTTTCTTATTTGTGTATAGTAGCCTAATTACTCCTAGATGGGCATGTTGTCGTCATTTTTTTCACGTGGATTACCACGTATCCTAAAACGCATGATCTCTTGTTTTTGTGATATCTTCCCCCTATTCTTCCTTGTCATTTCATATATTTTAAGTATTTGTTGTAAAAACTTATAACACCGAATCTTTGTATTTTTAACTGAAATTTCCAATAAAGATTTCCTCGAAAATGTTCTTTCATTGATGTCTAACAAGGTAGAAATCGTCACGTCATTTCGATTCTTCGTTTCATTATTGTGTAGTTGTAATGGTATGGGATAGCTCTATGTGTGTTTTCACGAATCTCTAACAAAAATCTGGCCGATTTGAACGGTCAGTGGACATCCGTTTCTTTGTTCCAGCAGCGAAACAGATTTGCGAACAAGGGACTGGCCAATGAAAACGATCACACTCGGCTTAGGATTGACCAATGTTACGATCACACTCCGAGTTCAAAAGAACGTGGACTGTGATTGGACGGATTTTTTAGCCAATTGCTATGTTGACCTGTCAACTTTTCTGCAATGGCCATCTTCTCTCTTTTCAGATCTCTGCATGAAAAGTGTGATCAGAATCAGACTGCTGATTTAGAAACGCAAAACTCCACGGAACAAACATAATAGTAAGGTACCACCTCGTCGTATCTCCACAGCATGCGGGTTCATGTGCCTCCTTCGTGCGTGATGCGTGTGTCTCATTGCTTTGATGTTGTCTGTTCCATCAGCCAATCATCTTCACTGGCTTACATTTGCATGCGCGCTATAGCAGGGCTTCCTCTCATAGAACCACGTATAGCCATTTGCATTCTGGGATACTTGTTGGTGGTGTCAGTTGAATTCTGGGATATCGGTGCAGTTCATAGTTGCAGTATCATCCAGAATGGTTATCCTAGGCTCTCTTTGATGAGTGTTTTTCACACAGTTTTGTCACAAATAAAAACCAACAGAATTCTGGGTAATTTGAAACTCTGAAATCTGGCTTTGATCATTATTTTGGGTACCATACCTGAAAACACTTATATTGGATTTTGAAAATGAGTATTATTTCTCTGGACCACCTACATGTACGGTGTTGAAAATCTTGAAATATTTCAACGTCGTCTTCCACATCATATATGCATGTTGACTTTTGTATTAAATTCAAAAAAAATGTTTTGCAAATTATTTCTCTACATTCTGATGCTCTATTTGCTGTTTCAGTTCGAGAAATTCAGTAGGCGTATCTTGAAATTATATAGTTAAAATTTCCAGAGTATCGCATTGTCCTGCGTGCTTGTGTTATCATGCATACTGCTTGCTGAAGTCTTCAAGCATGAACAGTAAATACGGCTTTTGTGGCAGAGTTTGTGAATGTCATCAAGTGATTTATGCCTCCTTAGCCTCTATTAGTTCTGCTTGAATTTAGATACATGTACTCAGAATGAGCTGCACATACTATCAGACCAAATAACTTTCCACTTCTATCCTTAAGCTTTTGTTTGGCTTTCTGGATTTTGGCATAACTGGTTCAAACAGGTTTAAACAAGTTTGTGTGCTGGAGTTTGGGGTGCATCTGAACTGGATATAAGGCAGTTTTCGATAAGTCTATCTATGAGCAACTAATGATGTTATGATTGTATTATCATTGGTGTGGAGGAGAACAGATACTGTTGAAAGGAAATATATAGTGCTTCATGGGAAGGGTATGTGGTGCTTTGGGGAGGCCAAAAACTGGTGCTACAGAAACCATATTGTGGTGCTTTATGAACAGAGGATAAAAACTGGTGTTCAAAAGAAAAAAAACGTGGTGCTTTATGGGAAGAGAATAATAACTGGTGCTATGGAATGATATGCTACATGATTTGGGAAGAGGATAAAAACTGGTGCTACAGGGATAGATAATGTTGGGCTCTATGCAACAGCAAAAAGCTGGTGCTAAGGGGAGATAAAATGGTGCTTTAATAACTGGTGTCACTGGGAATGAGATGTGGTGCTTCTATGAAAGGATAAGCACTGGTGCTGTAGGGAAACATAATGCGGTGCTTTAATAACTGCTTGATACTACAAGAAAAGTTCATATGCTTTGACAGGGATAACTGGTGCTGGGGGGAAAATAGCCTGTGTTGATGTAGGGAAAGATAGGGGAATGAATCTGTGGTTGTGTAGGAGGGAATGACATGAGGTGGAAAGAGTAAGAATAAACAGTACTAGGGGGAACTCTTTCTTATGCCATCAGATTGTATACCTCCTGCTTATGGATATACCCTCCGATTGCACATGGTACTTAGCCAAGCAGCATCATCCGTTAGTAAATGAAATCGGAATGGGCTCGGGATAGCATGGCTATATACCATGTGATTTTGTCAAATAGATAAGTTCATAAGTTTTGTTCATTCTTTGATAAGGTGTCCTGGAAACATTTTCATCTCTCATGTGCAATTAAACGCTTCGTGTGTCTATTAAAATCAATGAAGACTGAATGGATGTTGACCTCCTGCAGTCAGAGGTTGTTACACCAACAATTTAGAAGGTTACCGTGGGAGTTGCCAGGATTTCTTAAGAGGAGGTCAAATCCTATGCTTGCCTATTAGAGAGCCCAAGAGTCTGCTGACAAACATAGGAAATTAGCATACGGTTGGTCTCTGAGAGGGGGTCGTTCGCACCCAACGACCACCCCTAACAATGGCCTTGGTTACAAACTCTGACAGTGGGAGAACTGGGGCATATTATGAAAGAGGCAACTTGACAATCCACATTGATGATATTTCTGGTGATGGTTAAGACGGCAAGTTCTATACAGATACAACCAAGCATCTTGGGATATCTTCTAATCATCAAACATTTGATTGGTGAATTCAAGCTTTCAAACCGAAATGTGGCATTTCCATTGGTTCGTTGGGAAAACTTGCAAGAAATTCCAGCCAATCATATGGGTTAATCCTGTTGACCATAAGGATCCAGGAGAGGAGATCTTGGGGAATCGGAATGCAAACAGATGGATTATTGTGGTTCGGGTATTACAAGAACTACAAATATATATATCGTTCAATGGACCGTTATTCAAAGTATACTCTAATAGCTGGGTTACTGGGCATATATACATGAACCAGTATCTACCATTCAAGAGAAGATTATATTTGGTACCATCTGATATTTATCATTATACTTCTCGTGCTCAAGAGTATATCCGGGATGCTAGAGAGAAGGATGTTTTCAGTAATATTAAGTGGAGTGGGTGGGCCTTTGAAATTAAGGAAAATGTGTAAGAATATATACATTTGTGGTATCATATGGGAATTGGCATGTTGAGCTGATATCATGGATATGTGTTGATAAGAAGGCAGAGGCTGTTGAAAAGAATGAGACACATTTTGAGAAGGTCCAGGTTGAAACTACTTTTGCAGGCTACAGGGAGTACATTTTCTGGAAATGTTAGCAAAAGAATTAATTTACCCGAATTCTTCTATTCACCTCGGGTGTTGAGGATATGTGTATTGAAGGGAAGGATATATAGGATGTTCATATTTTTGGCATTGAAGAGAAGGATATATGGGTTGTTGAGGATATATAAGGTGTTGATATGAGGTATTGGAGGCCAGGCTAGAATACATGGGGTGTTAAGAATATAGGTGGGATATATTGAAGGGAAGGATATAGGGTGTCAAGGATATGGGGTATTGAAGGGAAAGATATATGGAGTGTTGAGAACATGAGGTATTGAAAAGAAGGATATATGTGGTGTTGATGATATCAGGTATTAAAGGGGAGGATAAACAGCTGTGTTCAGGATATTGGAGGGAAGGATATATAGGGTGTATATGAGGTATTGGAGGGAAGGATATATAGGGTGTTTGAGGATATGCATTTGGCATCTGTCTCGCGCTCTCACGCAGCTATATCTTCTCCCGCATCTGGGCATTTTCATAAAATTATTTCTAAAATAACAAAAAATCATTCAAAATTGCTCCAGTTTGCAAAAAAAGGAGTCCGTAATTTCAAAATTGTCCTAGACTTGGTTATAAAGTGAAATGTATAATGATAGACTGTTCTATGAAACAAAAATTCGAAAAATTGTGTGAAATGACGCCTAGAAATTAGCATTTTTGGGGGCTTGTATCTCCGGGATGGATATAATCAAATCTCACGCCTTGGCAAAATTATAACTTGAGAGATCTGGATATGAGATATTGGATGGAAGGATAGATAGGGTGTGAGGATATGAGGTATTGGAGGGAAGGATATATAGGATGTTTGAGGATATGAGATATTGAAGGGAAGGATATATGTGGTGCTAGAAGTGAAATAGTCCGGGTCAATATTAATGGCCTGGGTGGTGCTTGGGACTGGGTCTCACTGTTAACACAGTTTGACCAGTTTGGTTTTCTGCTTGGTTTGGCTCTTGCACTAACTATATATGCGAGTTCTGCACTGTAGCTCATAGCTGTATTTTACTATTCAGCTTAAAAAGCTTGTACATACCGCATGGAGGTAGCTTTCCTTTTCGACATCACCGATTCAACCGCTTCAATAATACAGATGCAAATGCTTTTGTGTGCTTGTCGACTCCCATAGAAAAAAACTGCCTCGATACTTTTGCTGAACGAGACCTGAAGCTTTTCATTCATCCCCCATCAAATCCGAATCTCTCCATTCATCCATTTTCTACTTATTTTACATATGGTTTATTTTAACTTATTATCCAGTTTTATACGGTTTCAATGCATGAAAGAAAGTCCCCGAGTAGGGAATATAATGCAGTCCCGATATCGACAATCCTCGTGTGTTTGGAGAGTGTGGGTTGCTATGGTTACCATACACAACTCCTTATTGCTTGTATTGGGCAATAGGTCATACTGGTTAACAGGCTTTTGATCTTAATACTTAATGGGTTCCTGATTTTAAGTTTTTCCCCCGTAGCGTAAAGCACAAAATGGCCATTTCTGTTAAATGCTGTGGGGGTCTTTGAGAATGTACTGTTCAAATGTTTCTTAATTGTTAATAGGCCTACTCATCGTGTTGTACGTGGTTGTCTGTGGTGCACAATTTTATCAGCAGATACCCAAATATGGGCACAGAATAAAGAGATGTCCTTGAACGTTACAAGTCATTTCACCTCTCGGGTGGTCCCGATTGATTGCATGTATAGGGCATGAGTTTCGTTACACTGTAAAAAAGCTTGTGTTTGTGGATTAAACCAGACTGGTGTTTTGCTGACGACCAGTGCATGTGGTAAGTAGTTAGACTAGAGAGCCCAACTTCCTGTAATAATGATGGTAAACTGATTTTCTCTATCGTCCTTCCTTTTCCAGACGGAAGAAGAAGTGTATTCGGTACCTTCAGGATGGGGATGACTATGGGAGTTCAGACTGCGACGATGATATGGATTGTAGTGACAGTGTTGGCGGGACGGACTCGATTCATGGAGACAGTGACTCTAATATGGGCAGTCCGCAGCCCCCCTCGGTGTTCACACCACACGAACCTGTACGGGAGCTTTGTCTAAATGTGACTGAAACTCATTCTCCTGTTGATCCCACAGTGCTGGCGCGGGCCTCCCCGTTACATCATCACGGGGGCCTCGTCGTGGACGACGGCAGGACGTTCACGTAACCCCGGCCGCCATTTGTCTAGATCTAAAACAATTTGTAAACTACGGTACTTCACGTGTTCTGTAATTATAAACGAGTCGTGCACGTTGTCGGGAGAAGTCATCCATCGTTTG
The DNA here is from genome assembly GCA_036873755.1 of Hanleya hanleyi. Lineage (NCBI taxonomy): Eukaryota > Metazoa > Mollusca > Polyplacophora > Lepidopleurida > Hanleyidae > Hanleya > Hanleya hanleyi. The sequence goes on from JAVTVY010021853.1 coordinate 16,546, forward strand.
TGTATTTGTAAATATAAAGAAAACTTGTGTAGCATAATACCAGCGATAGGTGTCCGACACTCCGGCGGCCATTGCACCTTAGTTGTACATACCGACCATTCGACATGGACATCACACGGCAGCCTTCAGGTCTGAACAAGCTATGAGAAAGAAGGCAGCTAGTATTCGCTCTGTGGAAAAGTTTTCCCACAGATATTCTATGAGACGACATACTCTGGGACTAATTTCTGTGCTACATTTTGCTGATTGGCTGTATATCTGAAGGAGACGAATGATGCAGTGGATCTTGGATTATCTTTCTTGTCACGATCATGGCACGATATCAGATTATTTGATCCGAGACCGTTTTAATCTGCAGGCGAACTTTGGAGAAAATGTGATGAAAGGATGTCGTCTGATGTAATGGAATGAATGATGTGCGACATTCAGCAGGATCCCCTTGGGATGAAGCAGGAAATATTTTTGTGTGATATTGTTATTTAGTGTTCATACGGTCTCTCTCTATATGCTTGATATATCAAATGTTTTGTATATTTCTGGGCCACCAACATTTCTCCCTTCAAGATTTTCTCTGTGTCCAAATACCATTTATATTATTCTAATTTGGGAATTTGCCCATTGGACTTGTGCATCTTGTACTGGTATCTTAAAAATAGTGTGTTTTTTGGGCCACAGAAAATGACAGAGAAAAATATGCGGTTTCTAATTGAATTTGGAAGGCGAATATTTAGTGAATTTACCGTATACAAAATTATACTGTCCTGACCCAGATATATACAAAGTTCCGGTTCTACTGTCCTTGCCCAGATATATACGAAGTTTAACTGTCCTTGCCCAGATATATATGCCTGGTCTATATATATAAATACAAAACTGTACTGTCCTGACGCTGGTATATACAAAGTTTTTCTGTCCTCGCCCAGATATACTGTCTGGCCTGTATATAGAAAAATACAAAGCTGTGCTGTCCTGGCCCAGATATATACAAAACTGTACTGTCCAGGCCCAGATAAATACAAAACTGTTCTATCCTGGCCCAGATATATACAAAACGTCACTGTCCTGTCCCAGATATATACAAGACTGTACTGTCTTGTCCCAGATTTATCACATAGCTAAACGTAGTTGGTATGACCTTCACCTTAATTCAGCTGTGCATCCTTGACCTTTGTGAAATGTTATCCAGATCACATGGTTGATGGTTTGATTATGGAGGTCCTCATTGATATCGTTGAATATGTTAACAATTAAGCAATTAATGCGGATGGTAAGATGGATTTATGCAGTTTCACTGAAAAACCATTTGGTCTTCTCTGTTATGCTAGTGTACATGTAAGTACAAAATAAAATTCTTAATTTTGTACAAACGATAAGAGTGTTTCATAAACAAAGGATTGGTCATGTGATCTAGAATTATATGTATCGTATTAGTGCTCGACCCCCCTCCACAATCTCCTACTCTACCCTTGTCCTTCAAATGTGTCTGTGACCTTGTTAAATAACACTGGTGGATTCTAGACAAATCTTCTGTGAAACAGACGAATTTGAGACCACAAATTTGAAATCACAATCTAAACTTAAAGCCTGCGCAAATCTGAAGTGATGCACGGAAGCATCGATAAATTGTTGTAAATTTTTCACTGTGATGGTGGTTGAGACTCGGCGACTTCCAAACTGTGTATATAGTATATAGAACATTGGAAAGTAGACATTTATATTTTCCAGATTTCTTACGGTGAGGTTTGGACGAGTCGTTTGTTTAGGGAGAGACCCCGTACTGTACATTGCATCATCACTTCTTACAATCTGCCCATGTCAATTATTATAATTGTTAATTTGACTGATGTTCGACTCTGAAAAGTTGGACATCGTAATTCATGTGTTACGTGGTTCACATTTGTAGTCATTGATGGACAAAACAGGACGAAATACTCATTTGTTCGTCGTCATTTGGACCTCATTTTTCATCTCTGCTGATATTCACCCCTGTAGTTTTGTTCCCACTGATCTGCATGTTCAAGAGGAACTCGAGAGTTATCTTCTCAAGACTGCACAGAGTTACTCCCCTTTGTCTCATCGGTTAGTACCTTTTTAACTACCATACCCGTACATTATTAGATTTTTTGTACTTGAAGAGTTTCATCTGTTAAATTTTATAGATTTCATCAACATGCCATATTTTAACATTTCACACCAGATCTTATTACATAAATATAATCTCCTCTTGGTCCAGCCATATTGTAAATTGAAAAGAAGTATATATATAAATATATATATACATGTATTTGTCTATAAAGAAAGAAATCAAATTTCTTAAATCATTAAGTGACCTTGAAAATCCAATTGACCTTGTAGCGGAAGTCAAGAGGTCACCAACTGTTGGCATGGTAACCAGGGTGTAGGTTGCTCAAGCTGTCCATCCATTGGTGTAAAATTTTAACCCTTTGTGTCCTGTGAATTCGGCGATAGATGAATATTACATATAGTAAATGTAGTGAAATGTCGATTTAACCACCATAATGTCTAGTCTTTGCTGTACGCGTCTTTCTTTTAACCCCATCAGTACAGAGTTACCTCCCATTTAGAGCTTTAGCACACCACCTTCTCAAATCTCCAGTCTCTAAATATGTGTAACTAAAGCCAGTCTAAATGGTTACCCTGTTTTGAATCGCCACTTAATTTTACTTTCTTCAAAATAGGCTATTTTTTTATGGCTAGGAGTTCGAATCTTAAGAAATTTATCAGTAACAATCTATAAACATAAACTTTGGGACTGGTACATGAGAAATTAAATTCACAATGTTTTGGTAAAAATCAATGTAATGTCCAAAATGTAGCTATCAGGATATGTACAGTGAAATATGGCTGTATTACTGTATTATCAAAGTTCTCTCCCGTGTTAAGCCACGAATGTTTCAAATGTAGAGTACCTTAACAGATCATTGGGGATGCAACTTGATTGAATAGATTATATTCTATGATTTTTTTCATGAAATAAATATCTACTGTCCTTTCAAGGGCGAGATTGGAAAAAATTGAAATTTTTACAAAATTTAAGGTGCATTTATCACCTCGATGGAATGGACCAAACTAGATATCCATCCATTTGTTGGCATATAGTTCATGTAAGACGAAATGACGTAAATTTACGGGATTTCCAATAGTAGCAAATGGGCAAGTGGTCGGCCATTGTTCCATATGCTAACGTTTGAAGTCACGTTGAAAAGCGGTATCTCCCCTTACATGAACTATATACCCATTTGTTCATGTATCCATCAAACAGTCCTACCCAAAATTTTAAAGAAGACCCCAGTGTTTTTTAGCTGGAAAACTGGCTATTAGAAACCTGGGACAAATAGCCATTTTAACTGTAGATATCTTATTTTAAACAGATCAAATCAACATGGGTTTTTCAGAATGTATGGCTTTTAAATGGAAGTTATGACAAGTTAATAGCAGAGATATCCAAAATAATGCATGTCCAAAGCTTGAATGTCCATATGAATTTAAAGAGTTTATAGTTAATTTTCCTTTGTACCAGTGCAGAATTAGGTCTCCAAAAATGTGCCATTCTGTCTAATGGAGACCGGTATGGTACTGGTACTCCAGAGTTATCTCCCCACAGACTGGAGTATTCTCCCATCAGATGCCTTATCGGTGTAATGTGTTGTCTCTGCATATCATTTGTTCATTACAAAGCTATTGTGTTCATCATGTCCATCTCCCCTGCGTGGAGAGTCTGTGTATTTATACGTTACTGCGATCTAATTGTTCATGTAATAAACAACAGTTGAAGATAACGATTGCCTTGTTGTTGGTTATAGAAAACAACCCTTCATCCTTCTCTCATTCAAGTAGTCAATACTGGTTACCTTCCCTGGATATCCATACAGTGGACCAGTACAGGCCAGCATTCGTTTCGCTGCCGATATGGACTGAATTCAAATTCTATTGACTGATAATTCCAGCAGGTTTATTGGTTATCACAGTTCAGGTTGCCTTTCATTCGGCCATGATCGTGCATTCTCTGGATCTGCGGGTGTATATTCGGACCCGATACATCTCGCAATGCCGAGAAGGAGTTCAGACAACTGCGGACTGCATGACGATGCTGGCCATAACTGTATGGATACAGAGGGGAGGTAGCCAGTCTACAAGTAGTCCTGCATCCAACCATCCACTTGTTCATCAGTCTATCCACTCGTCTTTCCTCCATCCACCACATTCATGCGTCCACACACTCTTCATTCATCTATCCACACTGATGGTCCTTGATAGTCGGCTTTGGCCGATAGTCTACTGACATGGTCTGTGTCCTCGATAGCCATATAACAGTCCTTGTGACTGATGACCTTATAGTCCACTGACATGGTCCTTGATAGTCCCCTGACTGATGACCTTATAGTCCACTGACTGATGACCTTAATAGTCCACTGACATGGTCCTTGATAGTCCCCTGACTGATGACCTTATAGTCCACTGACTGATGACCTTAATAGTCCACTGACATGGTCCTTGATAGTCCCCTGACTGATGACCTTATAGTCCACTGACATGGTCCTTGATAGTCCCCTGACTGATGACCTTATAGTCCACTGACTGATGACCTTAATAGTCCACTGACATGGTCCTTGATAGTCCCCTGACTGATGACCTTATAGTCCACTGACTGATGACCTTAATAGTCCACTGACATGGTCCTTGATAGTCCCCTGACTGATGACCTTATAGTCCACTGACATGGTCCTTGATAGTCCCCTGACTGATGACCTTATAGTCCACTGACTGATGACCTTAATAGTCCACTGACATGGTCCTGGATAGTCCCCTGATGACCTCAATAAGTGAGTTAGGGTTTAACGTTGCGTTCAGCGCTATTTCGGTCATATGGCAACGATTGACCTTAATAATCCACTGACTGATGACCTTAATAGTTTATTGACCTGGTCCATGATAGTCCAAGGACTGAGGTTCTTGCTAGTCCATGAACATAGTCCTCTGATATGTTCCTTGATATTCCATTGACGGATGTTTTTGATAGTGCATGGACATGGTCCTTGATAGTATTTCGACTGATGCGGTTCTTGATAATCCTCTATGGTTCTTGATATTTCTAACTTTAAAGTCCTTTGATTGCTTGATGGGCCTTTAATCCTGACTGGTGGTCTGGTTATTGGGGAACAATGTAGACTAGTTCAACTGATTATGTCCCTAAATACTCGGGGACAATTGTAGAAATAAGTCTGACTAATATTTCAATTGTACATTTAGTTTGAGTGATGGCGTGACTGATGTAGATTCGCAATGACAAGATGGTCCCTAATTATCCGAGCGATATATATGTCTTCCAGATTGATTGTCTACAACAGAATGTACATAGGTCTTTCTCTTTGATGGCAAAGGATTGATTGATGGGAGTCCTGAATCATCTGTGTAATTTAAATATAACCCAAGTGATGGTCCTCAATTGCCTAGCAATGTTAAACAAGAGACTAATTATGCCCCCCCTCTAACTAGAGGGGGGGCATATAGCGATCGCTTTGTCCGTCCGTCTGTCGTGCCGTCCGTCAGTCCGTCTGTCCGTCCGAATTTCTTGTCCGCGCGATATCTCGGTTAATAATTGATGGACAGGATTGAAACTTGCATGGAATGTGGCCAGTGGCTCATAGTTGTGCAGCGTAGAGTTTTTTCCGAGTTCCTGTATCATTTTCAAGAGTTATGGCCCTTTTTCTGAAATCTCTGTGAATGGGACTTGTCCGGGCTGGATCTTGGTTAATATTGTATGAACAAGTATAAAATTTGCATGACATGTGGTCAGTGCCCCACAGTTGTGCAGCGTAAAGTTTCTCCCCGTTCCGCCTATATTTTCAAGAGTTATGGCCCTTTGTTCCTGAAATCTCCGTGAATTGGGACTTGTCCGGGCTGGATCTTGTTTAATATTATATGGACAATTATGAAATTTGCAGGGTATGTGGTCAGTGCCCTGTAGTTGTGCAGCGTGAAGTTTCTTCGCGTTTCGCATATATTTTCAAGAGTTATGGCCCTTTGTTCATCAAGTCTTTGTGTTCTTCTTCGAAGTAGCAGGAACACAACTGGGCTGGGTGGTGCTTAGTTGGTTCGTCGTGATATAGCTGAAATATTGTTGAAAGCGACGTTAAATTCTATTCACTCACTCACTCACTGAAGTCTTTGTGAATTGGGACTTGTCCAGGCTGGATCTCGGTTAATATTGTATGGACAAGTATGGAATTTGCAGGATATGTGGTGAGTGCCCTGTAGTTGTGCAGTGTGAAGTTTCTCCGCGTTTCGCGTATATTTCCAGAGTTATGGCCCTTTTGTTCTTGAAATCTTTGTGAATTGGGACTTGTCCGGGCTGGATCTCGGTTAATATTGTATGGACAATTATGGAATTTGCATGATGTGTGGTCAGTACCCCATAGTTGTGCAGCGTGAAGTTTCTCTGCTTTTGGTTATATTTTCAAGAGTTATGGCCTTTTGTTCATCAAACCTAAATGAATGGGATATATTTATTTGTCCAAAGCACATTCCAAAGTAGATCACATAGGTCCTGAAGTATGAAATTGCCCCAAAAGAGTGAATTGGATGCAAAATTCAAAGTTCACGATCGCTTCATAATTTCACCACAATAAACTCCCAAGGAATGTAGGTCTCATAACCAGGTCACATTTTTGAATTTGGCGAAAGTCCCGGGTGGAATATGTACATGTATTATGCGAGGCATGCCGAAAAAAGTGACTGAAACAGAATTTTTATAATTAGCCAAATTAGGCCTCCACAGACCAATACAAAACAGAACAATGGTGGAGCAGTGTCGGATTAAAGCGGAAGGGGGGCATACAATTGAGCAATCTCTGATTGCTTCCTTGCTGCGTTATAATTAGCACTATGGAATCCTTACAAGCAAACATAGGAGTTTTCTGTGTTACAGTGAGTTGCTGGTGATCAGTGACATTTTGACCTTAATCTTGGTACCAAACATGTCGCTTCCCACTATTGCATCCCTCATAGAAATGTCGTTTTCAATGGTTTCTTGATTTTGTAAATCCCCTCGATCGTCGGACCTTTATATTTTCTTAGATTAGATGTCACAGTGCAAGGTATTCCTGGAGTTTGATCACATTATCCTCCTCCTTCAAGTACAATGTTTCAATAATTTCCTGTGATTTTTTAACCCTCGACCAACTTTGGCCTAGGGGTATTGTCGTCATCATGTACGGCTGTCCGTCCGTCCGTACGTCCGTTACCGCGATATCTACAGAACCGTTTCATGCATGGCAACCAAACTTGTTACATCTATTTATCTTCACGTAAATCAGAAGCCTATCGAAAATGAGTCATATCGGACAATATTTTGCAGAGTTATGCCCCTTTTTACAAATAAAAATCCATTTATGATTTGTTATTGTGATAATTTCAGAACCGTTCCATATACAACATCCTAACGTGATACAGTTGTTTCTCTTGAACTGAACTAGATGTCTATCGAAAATGAGTCGTGTCAGAAAGTATTTTGCAGAGTTATGCCCCTTGTCTAATAAAATCCACTAATTCTGTCTCCCCCAACTATGTTGGGGGGAGACATTTAGTGTTTGTGCTGTCTGTCTGTCTGTCTGTCTGTCAGTCTGGATGTCTGGATGGATGTCTGTCCGTCCCCTTGCCTTGTCTGCAAGATATCTTGAGAACTACTGGATGGAATTTCACCAAACTTGGATGGAAGCTTCATTGGGATAGCCCCCTCATTTGATTAGGTTTTGGTGTATGTGCGTGCATTCATCCGTGTCCGGTGTCCGTCCGTACGTCCATCTACTTGTACATGTATATACAGGCCTTGTCTGCAAGATATCTTGAGAACTACTGGACGGAATTTCACCCCACTTGGATGGAAGCTTTAGTGGGATAGCCCCCTCATTTGATTAGATTTTGGTGTGTGTGCGTGCATTCATCCATGTCCGGTGTCCGTCCGTCCGTCCATCTACTTGTACATGTATATACAGGGCTTGTCTGCAAGATATCTGGAGAACTACTGGATGGAATTTCACCAAACTTGGATGGAAGCTTCATTGGGATAGCCCCCTCATTTGATTAGGTTTTGGTGTATGTGGGTTCATTCATCCGTGTCCGGTGTCCGTCCGTCCGTCCATCTACTTATACATGTATATACAGGGCTTGTCTGCAAGATATCTGGAGAACTACTAGATGGAATTTCACCAAACTTGGATGAAAGCTTCATTGGGATAGCCCCTCATTTGACTAGGTTTTGGTTTGTGTGCATGCGTTCATCCGTGTCCGGTGTCCGTCCGTCCATCTACTTGTACATGTATATACAGGCCTTGTCTGCAAGATATCTTGAGAACTACTGAACGGAATTTCACCACACTTGGATGGAAGCTTCAGTGGGATAGCCCCCCTCATTTGATTATGTTTTGGTGTGTGTGCGTGCATTCGTCCATGTCCGGTGTCTGTCCGTCCGTCCATCTACTTGTACATGTATATACAGGCCTTGTCTGCAAGATATCTTGAGAACTACTGAACGGAATTTCACCACACTTGGATGGAAGCTTCAGTGGGATAGCCCCCCTCATTTGATTATGTTTTGGTGTGTGTGCGTGCATTCGTCCATGTCCGGTGTCTGTCCGTCCGTCCATCTACTTGTACATGTATATACAGGGCTTGTCTGCAAGATATCTGGAGAACTACTGGACAGAATTTCACCAAACTTGGATGGAAGCTTCATTGGGATAGCCCCCTCATGCGTGCATTCATCCGTGTCCGGTGTCCGTCTGTCCATCCATCTACTTGTACATGTATGTACAGGCCTTGTCTGCAAGATATCTTGAGAACTACTGGACGGAATCTCAGTCCCCTTGGATAGAAGCTATAGTGGGATAGCCCCCTCATTTGATTAGGTTTTGGTGTGTGTGCGTGCATTCATCCATGTCTGGTGTCCGTCCGTCCGTCTACTTGTACATGTATATACAGGGCTTGTCTGCAAGATATCTGGAGAACTACTGAACAGAATTTCACCAAACTTGGATGGAAGCTTCATTAGGATAGCCCCCTCATTTGACTAGGTTTTGGTGTGTGTGCCTGCATTCGTCTGGTGTCCGTCCGTCCGTCCATCTGCTTGTACATGTATATACAGGCTTTGTCTGCAAGATACCTTGAGAACTATTGGATGGAATTTCACCAAACTTGGATGGAAGCTTCATTGGGATAGCCCCCGCATTTGATCAGGTTTTAGTGTATGTGTGCATGCATTCATCCGTGTCCGATGTCCGTCCAACCGTTCATCTACTTGTACATGTATATACAATGAAAATCGCTTCTTTGTAATTAATATTTTTAGATACGCAGCTTTGTTTAAGATACTTATTGCTACATTCATTTTATAGCACTTTCCCTTAAATTATGTGCCCATTCAAGGCAAGGTGGGAGGTTGGGGGAGACGTATGTTTTTGCCCAAAAAAACAACCAGCATAGGCTTCATGCCGGAGCGGCAACTCAAGGGTCAAAGCGGAACCTCTAGTTCCTATGTTAAGTTTGCATATAATTTCTATATCATGTTTGTATACTATCACATTTATTTATTGATTGGATGACTGATTTATTGATTTATTCTCTTACACAATGCGAAGAATGCCTGCAAATCTGTTTTGAAAATGACACTAGATGCCTATCGAAAATGAGTCGTGTCAGAAAGTATTTTGCAGAGTTATGCCCCTTGTCTAACAAAATCCACTAATTCCTATGTTAAGTTTACATATTATTTCTATATCATGTTAGTATACTATCACATTTATTTATTGATTGGATGACTGATTTATTGATTTATTCTCTTAGACAATGCGAAGAATGCTTGCAAATCTGTTTTGAAAATGACATACATGTGCCATTTAGTATACATGTATTTTATATTCCCACCGCTTAAATGTTTCCCCAAATTTGGCTCTCTTCTAATGATTTCCATTTCAGCAATTTTAGTTGTGTTTACCAAGATATGACAAACGTATATCTATAGTGTATGTATTTATTCCAGAAACAAATTAATTTAAGGGGAGGAAAACTTCTTCCCACAAGCCAATCAATTGGTAGAGACACCCTTACATTATAATAGCTGGGGTTCAGAGCCGAGGGATTTCGATAGCGCAGCTTCATGTTTTCCATGATTTTGATCGTGGACAATTTTAGCGCCTGGCATATCCACTGAATTTAGATATCCTGATTTTTATACGCCCGCCAAAAGGCGGACGTATTATGTGATGGCGGTTTCCGTCCGTGTGTCCGTCTGTCCGTCCGTCCGTCCGCTGTGTCCGGTCTATATCTGGGACAGTTTTCTGTCTACAGTTCTAATTTTTGGTGAGTGGATACCCTATGGGGAGACGATGTGTCGCGTACCAAAATGAAGGTCAAGGTCAGAGGTCAAAGGTCACTGGCCTAAAAAAACAGGAAATCACTGAAGTGTTGGTGTCCGGTCTATATCTGTGAACGTTTTCTATCCACAGTTGCGAGTTTTTGTGAGTGAATACGCTAGGTGAAGACGATGTGTCGCGTACTAAGGTCGAGGTCAGAGGTCAAAGGTCACTGTTGCCTAAAATCAGGAAATCAGTGATCGTTGACAGTTTTCTATCTACAGTTCTAATTTTTGGTGAGTGGATGCCCTAGGGAGGAACGATGTGTTGCATACCAAATGTAGTTCGAGACCAGAGGTCAAAGGTCAGTGTGACTGAAAAATCAGGAAATAATTCAAAATTTTTAATTTTTTGTGAGTGGATTCAATAGGGGGAAACATTAGGGGACACGATGTGCACATATCAAAATGTAGGTCAAGGTCAAAGGTCAAGGTCACTGTGACCCCAAAATCGTAAAATGGTTAAAAATCATGATTTTTTGAGCCCATTGAGAAATTACGGGTAGCCGTTTTGTCATGTACCAAACTTTAGATCCAGGTCAATAGTCAAGATCACTGTGACCCCAGAATCAAGGTCAACGTTCAGTGTGACGTAAAAATCAGGAAATCAATAAAAAATACTAATTTTTTATGAGTGGATTCAATAGGGGGAAATGAAGTGTCGCACACCAAAAAAAATAGGTCAAGGTCAAAGGTCACTGACCTAATATCAGGAAATTATTACAAATAACATTTTTTTGGTTCAGTAGATACATTAGGGGGACACGATGTATCGCATACCAAAATGTAGGTCAAGGTCAAAGGTCAAGGTCACTGTGACCCCAAAATCGTGAAATTGTTAAAAATCATGATTTTTTTGTTCATTGAGAAATTACGGGGAGACAGTTTATCATGTACCAAATTTAGGTCAAGGTCAATAGTCAAGGTCACTGTGACTTCAGAATCAAGAAATCTTTGAAAAGTATTTTTTTTGTGTCTGTGGATACATTAGGGGGACATGTGTCATGTACCAAAATGTAGGTCAAGGCCGAACGTCAAGGTCACTGTGACACCCAAAAGCATGAGATTTATAAAAATCATGATTTTTTTGTGTCCATTGATACATTGAGGGAAGACGATGTGTCATGTTCCAAAATTTAGGTCAAGGTCAAAGGTCAATGTCACTGTGACCCCAAAATCAGGAATTCATTACAAGTCACATTTTCATATGCCTGTCGAAGATGAGGTTATGTAATGCGATGTTGCGTTCTATCCATTCATCCATTAACATTTGTTGTCCATGTGATAACTCTAGTTTCAAGGTATGGATTGGTACCAAACTTTGAATATACCTTACTCGCATGGCAAAGAGGAGCCATACATCAATCGATCAAAGGTCAAGGTCACAGTCTCCCAAAACTGAATCGAGTATAAGATGTGATATATGTTACATTCTCAGAAGCACAAAATTGTAGACCTTTCTCTGGATTGCCAGCTAACAATTGGAATCAAGGCTACTAAACAAACTTGAAATTTGGACCAATATAATTTCAGATATACAGGCGTATATTGAAGCCCCTTGGGCTCTTGTTAGATCACCTTACCCTCAATTTTGATACCATCCTCTATAATGTAGGTCTGTATTCTCCGTAACGGCCCTGCATGCAGATGTGGTCAGTACAGTTATTACTCCAACCATACGTTTAAAAAGAGAGCCGACAATTGGATGGCGTTAGAGTGCGATAAGTCACCTCGGTAGTATCTCTGTATATTTTGATGAAGGCCCAGTTTATGCATAAATGACATGAGGGCGTCTCTTAAGTCAAAACAATTACGGAGACAAACATTCGAGTTCAAAACAATCAAGAGGAGGCAGAACACATTGCCCAGCATATAATTCACTCGAATATGAGCATATATTCAGAAAGGTCACGAAGGCTGTTCGGAAAACCTATTAATGACCGGCTGGTCTTCTTCCTGAGGAATTTGTCAGCTGTCATGGCTCGACTTTATGACTATGGAAGAGGTTTCGATATGAGACCTCAGCATGGCTCCGTAGTTATTGTGGTGAAAGGATGAGACATTCCTTTGTGTTTGACAATAATGAACCCAATTTTTAACTGGTAATAATGTTGGACACACCGGTTCTCGTCAGATCACCGAAGTTAAGCAACGTTAAGATCAGTCAATACTTTGATCAGTACAGCACCCGGTCACCCATCTGTGTCCAGGGTAATAGGAACTGTGAGCACTCTCGTGTTCTGGCACATGTAGGCACCGTCGTGATATGACTGAAGGTTGAAAACGACGTTAAACCCTATAACTCCGACACTCATCTAAGGGGAGATACCGCTTTTCAACGAGTCTTCACATGTTAGCACTTTTTTAGATACTGAAATATCCATCTCAAAGGAATTGAGATGTTCAGTGACATAACAATGGAGATATGAGTGAACTAAATGTGTTCCATGGCCTATATTTTTTATTTTTGAGGAATTTCTTGGGCCGATTTTCCTTGTAACAAAAATATGACACTTTGAACAAAAAATATTCTCCATTGTTTTAAACACAGAAGCAATGAGAGATTCTTTGGATTTAACCCCTTGGGCTTCAGCACAAAAACATGAGAGTTCAAATTTACATTTAATCATTCCCCCAAACATCTGAGGTGTCGTTTGGCACACTTAAGATCATGGTAGGAATAGGCTCGGCTCCTCAGACAGCTTGTCGTAAGAGGTGACTGAGGCACCCATGGGGCTCCTGGGTGTAAAAAGGAATAGGAACCAAACGTCGTGATATGACTGAAATGTTGAAAGCAACATTAAATCCTATTCACTCACTCCTGTAATCATTCTCCCAAACTGCCATGTAGTCGGGATGTTACAGTCCTAACAAGTAAATGTAGATCGTAGTGGCATGTTAATGGGGAGACTGAAAGGTTTACTTAGAGATGATGCAATGTTGTTGATTGAATGTAAATGGTCTGTTTGCATATGATGGTGCCATGATGATGGCAGAGGTTCCATGATGGTGTCATGTGATGGTGCCATGATGATGGCAGAGGTACACGATGGTGTCATGTGATGGTGCCATGATGATGGCAGAGGTACCACGATGGTGTCATGTGTTGGTGCCATGATGATGGCAGAGGTACCACGATGGCGTCCTGTGATGGTGCCATGATGATGGCAGAGGTACCACGATGGTGTCATGTGATGGTGCCATGATGATGGCAGAGGTACCACGATGGTGTCATGTGATGGTGCCATGATGATGGCAGAGGTAGCACGATGGTGTCATGTGATGGTGCCATGATGATGGCAGAGGTACCACGATGGTGTCATGTGATGGTGCCATGATGATGGCAGAGGTAGCATGATGGTGTCATGTGATGGTGCCATGATGATGGCAGAGGTACCACGATGGTGTCATGTGATGGTGCCATGATGATGGCAGAGGTACCACGATGGTGTCATGTGTTGGTGCCATGATGATGGCGGAGGTACCACGATGGTGTCATGTGATGATGCCATGATGATGGCAGAGGTACCACGATGGTGTTGTGTGATGATGGCAGAGGTTCCACGATGGTGTCATGTGATGGTGCCATGATGATGGCAGAGGTACCACGATGGTGTCATGTGATGGTGTCATGATGATGGCAGAGGTACCAGGATGGTGTCATGTGATGGTGCCATGATGATGGCAGAGGTACCACGATGGTGTCATGTGATGGTGCCATGATGATGGCAGAGGTACCACGATGGTGTCAGGTGTTGGAGCCATGATGATGGCAGAGGTACACGATGGTGTCATGTGATGGTGCCATGATGATGGCAGAGGTACCACGATGGTGTCATGTGATGGTGCCATGATGATGGCAGAGGTACCACGATGGTGTCATGTGATGGTGCCATGATGATGGCAGTGGTACCACGATGGTGTCAGGTGTTGGTGCCATGATGATGGCAAAGGTACCACGATGGTGTCAGGTGTTGGTGCCATGATGGTGTCGTGTGATGGTGCCATGATGATGGCAGAGGTACCACGATTGTGTCATGTGTTGGTGCCATGATGATAGCAGAGGTACCACAATGGTGTCATGTGATGGTGCCATGATGATGGCAGAGGTACACGATGTTGTCATGTGATGATGCCATGATGATGGCAGAGGTACCACGATGGTGTCATGTGTTGGTGCCATGATGATGGCAGAGGTACCACGATGGTGTCCTGTGATGGTGCCATGATCATGGCAGAGGTACCACGATGGTGGCATGTGATGGTGCCATGATGATGGCAGAGGTACCACGATGGTGTCATGTGATGGTGCCATGATGATGGCAGAGGTAGCACGATGGTGTCATGTGATGGTGCCATGATGATGGCAGAGGTAGCACGATGGTGTCATGTGATGGTGCCATGATGATGGCAGAGGTAGCACGATGGTATCATGTGATGGTGCCATGATGATGGCAGAGGTACCACGATGGTGTCATGTGATGGTGCCATGATGATGGCAGAGGTACCACGATGGTGTCCTGTGATGGTGCCATGATGATGGCAGAGGTACCACGATGGTGTCATGAGATGGTGCCATGATGATGGCAGAGGTACCACGATGGTGTCATGTGATGGTGCCATGCTGATGGCAGAGGTAGCACGATGGTGTCATGTGATGGTGCCATGATGATGGCAGAGGTAGCACGATGGTGTCATGTGATGGTGCCATGATGATGGCAGAGGTAGCATGATGGTGTCATGTGATGGTGCCATGATGATGGCAGAGGTACCACGATGGTGTCCTGTGATGGCAGAGGTACCACGATGGTGTCATGTGTTGGTGCCATGATGATGGCAGAGGTACCACGATGGTGTCATGTGTTGGTGCCATGATGATGGCAGAGGTATCACGATGGCGTCGTGTGTTGGTGCCGTGATGATGGCGGAGATACCACGATGGTGTCGTGTGATGGTGCCATGATGATGGCGGAGGTACCACGATGGTGTTGTGTGATGGTGCCATAATGATGGCAGAGGTACCACGATGGTGTCATGTGATGGTGCCATGATGATGGCAGAGGTACCACGCTGGTGTCATGTGATGGTGCCATGATGATGGCAGAGGTACCACGATGGTGTCAGGTGTTGGTGCCATGATGGTGTCGTGTGATGGTGCCATGATGATGGCAGAGGTACCACGATTGTGTCATGTGTTGGTGCCATGATGATGGCAGAGGTACCACAATGGTGTCATGTGATGGTGCCATGATGATGGCAGAGGTACCACGATGGTGTCTGTGTTGGTGCCATGATGATGGCAGAGGTACCACGATGGTGTCATGTGTTGGTGCCAGGATGATGGCAGAGGTACCACGATGGTGTCATGTGATGGTGCCATGATGATGGCAGAGGTACCACGATGGTGTCATGTGATGGTGCCATGATGATGGCAGAGGTACCACGATGATGTCATGTGTTGGTGCCATGATGATGGCAGAGGTACCACGATGGTGTCATGTGTTGGTGCGATGATGATGGTGAAGTAATAACAATTATCGAAATGGGAAACACATCTCAAAAGTGCACACCAGCAGGATATGAAGCATCTACCATGAAAATTCCCCCAATTAATAAGGGAGTTAAAACCTGGACAAGTATCGATATTGTTCATATTAGGGTCATAAAAACCTACATCTAAAAAACAGTGCACATCCCCAAAGCAATAAGCATCTCCCATGTACATCTCAAAGTGACTCCTGAAATTGTAACAGAAATGGGGACTGGACCCATGAAAAAGCTTATCTTAATTATAAATGGTGCATGTCTGCAACCTAGGCCAGGGCTGTACGAGAGGGTTCAAGGTGGGATGTACAGACATGGATCTAATGAGTGAGTGAATATGATTTAACGTCGCTTTCAATTATATTTCAGTTGGATCTAATGATGAGATCTATAATGAATATAATGGTAGCGAAATATACAAGATGCAATTTCAGTCCTTATGTGGAGCTGCCTTGAAACATCCTATATCCCCGGGTTTCGAGAAGAGTTAATTTACACCTACTAGTTGCCCATCATTATTGTATTGCAACTTGTTCAGTTCACTGCTGAAGTTCAAAGTGAATGATGAAAATATCAATGACCAGTGACAGTTGCTGCAAAAATGAAACTGGTGGAAGTCACAATGCAAGGGGAAGAACTCTGTAATTAAAACCACACTTAAAGGGAGACAATTCAGCTTGCAAGGAAAACTTAAAAAATAACCCAGTAAGTCGTACACCTTAGGATGTGTGTGAAGACAACGGTAACGCTATATGTGATTGATCTTGCTTGCTGGTTTTCAAATCAACGATCAGAAAGAGATAACTGATCAAGTAAATGGTTAGAGACATGGATCATGTAATACACGAGGTACGGCTTAAAGCGTTGGACACACCGGTTATCGTCAGACCACAGAAGTCAAGCAATGTTAAGCTCGGTCAATACTTGAATGGGTGACCGGGTGCTGTACTGGCTGGGCTGATCAGTGTCCAGGGTAATAGGAACTGTGAGCACTCTCGTGTTCTGGCACATGTAGGCACCGTCGTGATATGACTGAAACAAGGTTGAAAACGACGTTAAACCCTACTACTCAATCATGCACTGCTCGACTAAAAACAGGTTGCAGACTTCTTTTGAACAGAGTGTGTAGGATATGTAGTTGGACAAGCAGCTAGCTAACATGGCTTTTTGATCCTTGCGGTGTGAAGAACATTCCTGTGGATATCACACTGTAGAATGGCCAAGATTGTTAAAGACAAAATGAACTTGAGCAGGTGTCCTCAGGAACATATATGCCCTACCGTGCACACATTCCACCATGTGCCCAGTACAGTTAGTGCAACAGAAAAGGATCATCGACAGTAGCGGATTACTTTACGAATAATTCCTCACAATTGAATATTTACATGTTTCTTGATGGTTTATTTGTTCTGAATTGCCTGGAAAAAAATCGGCAACGTTCTTTAATTTTTCTCTCAATTTCAGCCTCCACAGCACTCCCGGTAGACTGCCAAGCAGCATAAGTTGCCAAGTTCAAAAGATTTTTATACGCCCGCCAAAAGGCGGACGTATTATGTGATGGCGGTTTCCGTCCGTCTGTCCGTCTCTCGTGTCCGGTCTATATCTGGGACAGTTTTCTATCTACAGTTCTAATATTTGGTGAGTGGATACCCTACGGGGAGATGATGTGTCGCGTACCAAATGAAGGTCGATGTTAAAGGTCACTGGTCTAAAAAACATGAAATCACTGAAGTGTTCGTGTCCGGTCTATATCTGTGAACTTTTTCTATCCACAGTTGAAATTTTTTATGAGTGGATATGCTAGCTGGAGACGATGTGTTGCATATCAAAATTAAGGTAGAGGTCAGGGGTCAAAGGTCACTGTTGCCTAAAATCAGGAAATCATCGATCCTTGACAGTTTTCTATCAACAGTTCTAATTTTTGGTGAGTGGATGCCCTAGGGGGGAACGATGTGTTGCATACCAAATGTAGGTCAAGGTCAAAGGTCAATGTGACCGAAAAATCAGGAAATCATTAAAAATTTCTATTTTTTTGTGAGTGAATTCAATAGGGGGAAATGAATTAAGTGTCACGTACCAAAAATAGGTCAAGGTCAAAGGTCACTGGACCCCAAAATCAGGAAATTATTAAAAATAACATTTTTTTTGTGTCAGTAGATACATTAGGGGGACATGTGTCACCTACCAAAATGTAGGTCAAGGTCAAAGGTCAAGGTTACTGTGACCCCAAAATTGTGAAAAATCATGATTTTTTAGTCCATTGAGAAATTACGAGGGGCCGATTTGTCATGTATCAAAATTTAGGTCAAGGTCAATAGTGACTCCAGAATCAAGATATCTTTGAAAATTACTTTTTTTTGTGTCAGTAGATACATTAGAGGGATATATGGCACATACCAAAATGTAGGTCAAGGCCGAACGTCAAGGTCACTCTGACCTCCAAAATCATGAAATTCATAAAAATCATGAGAGAAGACGATGTGTCTTGTACCAAAATTTAAGTCAAGGTCAAAGGTCATGGTCACTGTGACCCCAAAATTAGAAAATCATTAAAAATAAAATTTTTCTGCCAGTAGATACATTAGAGGGACATGTGTTTACATACCAAAATGTGGGTCAAAGGTCAAGGTCACTGTGACCCAAAATGAAGAAATCATTAAAAGTCACATTTTCATATACGTGTCGAAGACGAGGTCATGTAATGCAATGTTGCATTCAGTCCAATCATCCACTAACATTGTTGTCTATGCGATATCTCTAGTTTCAAGGTATGGAATGGTACCAAACTTGGAGTATACCTTACTCGCATGACAAAGAGGAGCCATACATTTTGAGATCAATTTATCAAAGGTCAATGCTACAGTCCCCCAAAACTGAATTAAGTTTAGCTGACTATATGTCTTAGGTTGGAATATTCTCTCCCCTACATGTATATGGCATTTGTCCTGTGGATTTGTTTCCCATTTTTGAAGCAGCTACATTTAGTTAAACTGTTGTGAAATAAAAATCATACATTTACTAATTTAATGGGGAGAGGGGTCCTTTATGAACTGCATACCTGTTTATTTTACTTCATCACTTTCTTCTTCCTTCATCAAAAATTCTCTCGTCTGAAAGGAATCCATTTGCAGGAAAACTATTATTTTCTTGTCTTTGACTATTGTCGATTTCAGTGTGAGATATGCGAGCTCTCGGCTCTTGCTTCAAGGTCTACTAGTTACAAATTGTTACGCTCATTTTAGCTTATCATTCAATATAAGATGTGCTATATGTTACATTCTCAGAAGCACAAAATTGTAGACCTTTCTCTTGATTGCTAGCTACCAATTGGAATCAAGACTATTAAACAACCTTGAAATTTGGACCAATGTAATTCCAGATATACGGGCGTATATTGAAGCCCCTTGGGCTCTTGTTTATTTGATGTGGTACGTAAATGAGAGTTGTTGACTTTCTGTTGTGATATTATTATTTATTGTAACATTATGAATCTACCGATTATCCACTGAAAGATTTTAACATTTTTGGACTGACTGAATTATTGTAGTCACTGATTGATTTTCGGTGGAAAATGCAGTAGTAACGGATCAACCACATTCACCCAGGCATTTTAGTGTGCCATGAATAAGGGGAGCTAATCGAGATGCTGGATCCTTTGATGAGCATGTCCTGTTTATCGGGTTCAAAATTACAGCATGAATGCAAACTATTCTGGATAACTTAACATTTAACACAGCACCGATCACGAGTCACTACTACCTGAATTGATCCGTTGCTGTCCGATTCGATGCACCACGGAAAACGCTATTTTTACAGAAACTATGAAGCTCAGTTCTATAAACTTATCGTTCAATTGAAGAGGATATTTTGTCCTAAAAGATAGTGCCACGGCACTGTAGCTCATCTGGCTGTAACTGGCAAAAGTAGCTGTAAGGAATTTATTACTAAAGAACTGCAACAGATGAGTTTCTAACTTGTGTTGTCACTAAATGATCCATGCAGTAATTTCCTGAGATTTCATAGTTTCATGGGAAATTCAAGATGCGGCCATATTGGATTTTCGAAATGGACCAAAAAGGGTATCTTGCACAACCGGACCACAAGGTAAACCTGTGTACCCAATTTGACAAAGATCCATGCAGTAATTTCCTGAGAATTCACGATAACAAAATTTCATGGGAAAATCCAAGACGGCCACCTGGTGGCCATATTGAATTTTCGAATCGGACCACAAAAGGTATCTTGCACAACTGGATCCCAAAGGGGAACCTGTGTACCAAATTTGAGAAAGATCCATGCAGTACTTCCAGAAAAATCACGATAACAAAGTTTCATAGGGAAATCCAAGATGGCCGCCTGATGGACATATTGGTTTTTTGAATCGGACCACAAAAGGTATCTTGCACAACTAGACCCCAAAGGGAACCTGTGTATCAAATTTGAGAAAGATCAAAGCAGTTACTAAGTTCCAGAGAAATCGCGATAAAGTTTCAAGGGGAAATCCAAGATGGCTGCCTGGTGGCCATATTGGACTTTCGAATCGGACCACAAAAGGTATCTTGCACAACTAGACCCCAAGGGGAACCTGTGTACCAAATTTGAGAAAGATCCATGCACTACTTCCAGAGATCACGATAACAAACTTTCATAGGGAAATCCAAGATGGCTGCCTGATGGACATATTGGTTTTTTGAATCGGACCACAAAAGGTATCTTGCACAACTAGACCCCAAAGGGAACCTGTGTATCAAATTTGAGAAAGATCAAAGCAGTAGTTCCTGAGAAATCGCGATAAAGTTTCAAGGGGAAATCCAAGATGGCTGCCTGGTGGCCATATTGGACTTTCGAATGAAATCACAAAAGATACCTTGCACAACTAGACCCCAAGGGGAACCTCAGTGTACCAAATTTGAGAAAGATCCATGCACTACTTCCAGAGAGATCACGATATAACAAACTTTCATAGGGAAATCCAAGATGGCCGCCTGATGGCCATATTGGATTTTTGAATCGGACCACAAAAGGTATCTTGCACAACTAGACCCCAAGGGGAACCTCACGGTGTACCAAATTTGAGAAAGATCCATAGTACTTCCAGAGAAATCACGATAACAAAGTTTCATAGGGAAATCCAAGATGGTCGCCTGATGGCCATATTGGATTTTCGAATCAGAGCAGAAAAGGTATCTTACACAACTAGACCCCAAGGGGAACCTGTGTACGGTAGTAAGATCCATGCAGTACTTTCTGAGAAATCGCGATAACAATGTTTCATAGGGAAATTCAAGATGGCTGCCTGGTGGCCATATTGGATTTTTGAATCAGACCACAAAAGGTATCTTGCCCAACTAGACCCAAAGGGGAACCTGTGTACCAAATTTGAGAAAGATCCATGCAGTGGTTCCTGAGAAATTGCGATAACAATGTTTCATAGGGAAATCCAAGATGGCCGCCTGGTGGCCACATTGGATTCTTGAATCGAAGCAAAAAAGTTATCTTGTACAACTAGATCCCAAGGGGAACCTGTGTACCAAATTTGAGAAAGATCCATGCAGTAGTTTCTGAGAAATCGCGATAACAATATTTTATGGGGAAATCCAAGATGGCCGCCTGGTGGCCATATTGGATTTTTTAATCAGATCACAAAAGGTATCTTGCACAACTAGACTCAAAGGGGAACCTGTGTACCAAATTTGAGGAAGATCCATGCAGTAGTTCCCGAGAAATCGCGATAACAAAGTTTCATGGGGAAGTCCAAGATGGCCGCCTGGTGGCCATATTGGATATTCAAATTGGAGTAAAGTACACATGTTGTACAACTAGACCCAAAGGGGAACCGGTGTACCAAATTTGGGAAAGATCCATGAATTAGTTACCGTACCAAAAAAAAATGAGGACAAGATTTTACTGGCAAATTCAAGATGGCTGCCATGTTTAAAATCATATCGACACCGCATGAACAAATTCTGGTGTACTCATTGGGGGGAACATGCATACCAAGTTTCAGCTTAATCGGTCAAGCGGTTTCAGAGAAGAAGATGTTGACGGACGACGCACAACAGACGACGGACAATCAGGCCATGACATTAGCCCATCGGCCCAGATGAGCTAAAAATGAGACAAACTCGGTGTGTAAACTCCAAGTAGAACCAGAGCAAAAACATTTTATGGAAAAGGTGATCCTTTACTGTCGCACTAATTGTATGAGCTGGATGAGCCTCAATGGTTAAATTAGTTGAAAATACAGTTTGTGTTTAATCACCTGTCAGGACAATCACATTAACAGAAATGCTCAGCCAAATATGATTCAAAACAGACTAATCAGCAAATATATATGTTCATAAATATGAACATGCAGAATAAGGTCTGTTGATAAATGGTTGGCTGAATATGTTATTCATGATGATTTCGGGCCTCTCAAAAGTGTGTTGTTTTTTTCTCAACCCTGCTACACCAATATGCATCTCATCAACGGATACAATACAGCAGCAATGCCAAGAGTTGTTCTTCCTGGGTTAATAGTCCTGAAACAGGGTTTGTACACCACGAAGCTTCAAACTTTCAAGGCCTTTTCAAGGTAATGGTTCCTGTTTTCGATGCATAGTGACTTCCAGTGTCTTTCAGCTAGGCAGACAAATTTTCTGATTTTTTTTTTTACTTAAAAACGACTATGAATGTCCTGTTGTTCATACATTGACTTTTGAACTAATTTGGAAATTCTTTTTGAATGATCAAAAAATATATTGCTATGATGGTGTTAAAGGTGGACTGAAAAGCTTTCCAATGTTCTGTTAAAATGTCATAAAACAAGAACTTCTATAGTTGTTACAAATATGTGTGGTAATAGTTCTGTGGGTTATTGTTTTATTTTGGGTATATGAGAAGTCAAAACTTATACCACCCGAAAATGAGAGCCAGAATTTTTAAAAACGTCATCGCTTGCCTCCCGATGTTTTTGGAACGTCTTGACGTTATAGTGGTCCTCGCTCATTCATCCGACGTAGCAGGACGTCACATTTAAGTACGAAGCTGTGCATCTGAAAACCCCTCGGCTCTGGGCGCCAGCCATTCATAATGTATTCAATATGAACCAAGTGAAAAATTTTGCAATAAGAAATGGCCTCTAAGGTTTCTGTCCAATCAGAGAAACTGGTATTCATTACATAAGTCTCTTGATGCATCAATGACAGAGATAGAGATCATTAATGATTTGCATAAATTAAAGATGGCCGCCCATCCTTCCCGCCACTCAGAGGAACTGATGTGGTTATATTCATTGCAAGTCTCTTGATACATCGATGCTGTATACCAAGTTTCATATAGAACACTGAAATGGTATCAAAGACATACATCATTAAAGATTTTGCATGAATTAAAGATGGCCACCAAGGTTTCCGCCCAATCAGAAAAAACAGAACTGTCATTTATCATAAGTCTATTGATGCATCGATGATGTATACCAAATTTTACATCGAGCACTTTAACGGTATCAGAGATAGAGATCATTGATGATTTCGCATAAATTAAAGATGGCCGCCCATCCTTTCCGCCACTGAGAGGAACTGATGTGGTTATTCATTGCAAGTCTTGTGATACATCGATGCTGTATACCAAACTTCGTATAGAAAACTGAAATGGTATCAAAGATATACATCATTAAAGATTTTGCATAAATTAAAGATGGCCACCAAGGTTTCCACCCAATCAGAAACACCAGAACTGTCATTTATCGTAAATCTATTGATGCATCGATGATGTATACCAAATTTTACATCGAGCACTTGAACGGTAGCAGAGATAGCGTCATTAATGATTTCGCATAAATTAAAGATGGCCGCCCATCCTTCCCGCCACTCAGAAGAACTGATGTGGTTATACATTGCAGGTCTCTTGATACATCGATGCTGTATACCAAGTTTCGTATAGAACACTTGAATGGTATCAGAGATATATATCATTAAAGATTTTGCATAAATTAAAGATGGCCACCAAGGTTTCCACCAAATCAGGGAAACTGGTTTGGTCATTCCTTTGAAGTTTCTTGATGCATCGATGATCTATACCAAGTTTCACACAGAACAGTGAAATGGTACCGGAGATACACAAGATTAATGGTTTCGCATAAATTAAATACGGCCGCCAAAGTTTCCAACCAATCGGGTCCAGATTCAATAGGGTTCTGGGTCATGAGCATATGGATGTGCAGTGCAAGTTTGGTGTGCCTAGGGTAAGTCGTTCTAAAGATATCTTGGTAACGAAGAAAGCTGTGATGGTTTCGCATAAATTAAAGATGGCCACCAAAGTTTCCAACCAATCGGGTCCAGATTCAATAGGGTTCTGGGTCACGAGCATATGGATGTGCACTGCAAGTTTGGTGTGCCTAGGGTAAGTCGTTCTAAAGATATGTTGGTAATGAGAAAGGTGTGACGGACAGACGGACGGACGTACATGACGACGACAATACCCTTCGGCCAAATTTTGGCTGAGGGGTAATAACACTTGAATGAAGGAGACCGCTATAACGTCATAACGTTCTACAAACCAAGAGAGACAAGCGATGCAAGTTTTTAAGACGGATTTATAACAGGATAACTTATTAGTACAATTTTGCAAAATATATTTGCCCCAAAAACGTATAAAAGTTATGTCACATAAGATAAGATGTATATACTCATCTCTGCATGTGCTCTGTTTTGTTCAAATATTATCATAAAGACTTACTCTTTCCGGTTTTGATAAATATTTTATTGTGAATGAAAATATTTCTTACGAATACCCACGAACTTACCAAAATTCCAGCAATCAAAAATTCTTTGGAATTACACCGCGCATTTTTACACTAAGAATCAAAACATCGCTATCGCCATTCCATTACTCTATATGCTAAACAAATTTGAGAAACATTTAAATGGCATTAGGTAAAGTTTCGGAGATGAGAACATACCAGTATTTAATTAATATTCAGAACGATATCATACTTCGACTTTTACTTTTAGTAAACTGTTACAGTACCGGTACCGTAATAGATATTCTCATACTTGAAACAAACCAATCGAAACGTGTATTGCCGACTGACACTCGGTTCTCTTGTACAATCCGCCGTTAATTCAACATTAATTTCGTGTCATAGGTCCGGGATATTTATTCAAGTCCTGGATGGTGTGTGTAAAATCATGCACAGTGAAGACCAAAAAGTTTATGAGTTCGTGATACAATCCTACATAAATTTGCCGTTGGTTCATTTTCAGGGTTCACAACAACAACGTCGACATACCGAACGACTCGAACATGGAATACTCTAATATGTGTATAGTTTTATATTTCCAGAATATTCATTCAATTCCATGTCAGTTAGGTTTCATAATATAGATCATAGCTAATACTGAACAAAAAGGAAGGAATACGTTCAATGTTTTGGCCTACTTTTACGATGTTATAATATATGGACGCGAATTTGCGGACGTCAGCTCAAAAATCTGCATGATCGTGCTGAACTTGTCACACGATAAATATGCCCGACTTCCTCGAATAAAATTAGACGCCTTTATCAGGGTAGGAGATTTTCTGACATCATACACTGCATTTTATGGAAACTGATGAGATATCAAAGTTAATACACGGTAATAAATACGATCACTACAACCACGGCGAAGCGGTCCGCCATTTTGGATTCTCCGTGAAAGTCGGCGCGACATTTAATTCGAACACTCGCGTTTTTCTAGAATTCGCTCAACAAATAATTCGAAAGTAGCCAATTTTTGGAGTGCTGAGTTTCATCACTACATCGCGAATTAATAGGGAAATTACCGTAAGCAACCTTTTAGATGAAATTAAAAGCTTTGCAGTTCACCTTTAATTTTGCCAGCCGGTTGCAAAGGACAGTACCGTACAAGTTTAAGCTACAACTTGACAATTGAATTCACAACAAAGGACAGGAATTCCAGTTTTCAAGGTCTTTAGCATAATTTTCTAATTTACAACGACTTGCATTCTAAATTGTCATTCTCAAAGCTTTTCAATATACAGGTAGCATATGAATCCTGAAAACAAAGCTTTATTTCATGACCATCGTGAAGTGGACGTATAATCTGTGGATCCCTGAACCCCTCTTTGCAGTCACAATCAACATCTCCGTTAACTGTGAAGATCAATAGAGCATACCGGTACCTCAAAATATTATTTTTCGTGTATGGTGAACTTTGACTCCCAAATAAATAGGCTGCTTCAAGTATAACACACTTGTGAAGTTTCAAAAAGATCTGTGTAGACAAGCATATGCGGTACAGATAGAAAGAAGGACAAAGGAAAAACAGAATGCAGAAGTGGCATAAAACAAAGTGAATATTATTTTCTCAAATACATGTATTTTATTTTTGGATTTGTTCCAACATTTTTGGTGATTTTTTTGTAATGATATTTACAAGTGCTGACATTGACAATTTATTAATAAAATAACACCAGATGATGAAAATATAGCTCATTTTCCTATATGGAAAATATTTTTGGTGTCCACAATGATCTGCATTTCATTAATATCAACTATCAAATGTGCAATAAACTGCTAAAAACTAAAGAAAAGATACATAAATCCCTCGATTCTTTATTTCCCCTACCTTCTGGGGAATGGCACCTCCTTTACTAATGCGCCATAGGATTTTGATATTTTGCCTTGACCTCCATAACATTACATATACTAATATTAGAAGTGGATAAAAGATACAATCCCCTTTAGAGCAGATCATCAGTTTATTTATAACTAGAAACAAACTTAACATTCTGTCAGTTGTTGGCGACTCTGCGGTCTATTTCGGATTATCGACACAGGATCTCTTCATCTATATCGATGTAGTTCAGTAGTACCGTAACTAGTTACTAGACCATTTCCCCTGGGACATGACAGGCACCCAATCGATGTCCAATGTTGGCATGCATGCACCGTCCTGCCTCCAATATTCAGTTTTAATCCGGTCAACCTTGCACATGCCCAACTCACATTAGCTCTCATTGCTCATACCTCCGCATTAAGTACAATGGCAATTAAGTTTGTCATGTTGAAGAATTAATTTTGACGAAATGTAGGATCTTGGCCATGACCTCGTCAAACATTAGTTCGAGTCCTATATTTTATTTGACCAGATTCCATGGGCTCGGTAATTAATAAGGATGTACAATGCATACAGGTAGCGCAATATACATTCCTGTTCACTGGTTTTGACAAAGTTATTGTACACCATTATTATTGTATTGCAACTTGTTCTGTTCACTGCAGAACTTCTACGCAACTCAACAATAAGTGTTTTTCTGATCGAATAGTTTACTCGCCTCTATAGATGTTAAGGCGAATATCAGAATGTGTTTTGTAGTTTTTTACGTGATTTGTCAAGAGTCAGTGGGCATTATTATTCTAGAGACGGAAGGCACAGCTTGGAACAGCGAGAGCAATGCGAGTTCAATGTGGAACAGGATAGTGCATTAATTTGCATGGAAAAACATTGTCACAATGTACATTCAAGAGTTTAGTCACTCTCATTTCACATGACCCAGACATTGATTATTACTCCAACTACACCATACGGAATAGAAACTTGAATACAAAGAAAAATAAATCCATAATGCAGCACTCAATGCAAAAATTACATAACAAAAAGTTGAAAAATATAGATATGATCTAAAAATGCTAATGCCTCTCAAATTCGAAACAAAACTGAAGAAATTCAATAACATTAGACCTCTACATGATACTAAACCTTCACAAATGCTGCCAGGGTTTGATGGGCTAATTTCTAATATTAATCCCTGACCTTTTATTATGTGGTAATTAACTTCATAACTTAACGGAATAATTTCATTGTAACATCTTAAAATTTACAAAAACATAGACGGAGAAAATCAAATTTAGACTCCAGCCCCATTTCCACAGGAGCGGACAGGACAGGCGAACCACAATGCCCCCCCAAAATAGCCTCTTCCTTCTGTTGCAGTGTTTCCACCAGTAATGACGCACCCACAACCACATTCAAGTTTACATCGCATGATGCAATTAGAACTAATGCTACTTCCAGAGTGACAGGGTTTCAGCAGCATAGGAAGCTTACGGGAAAATCAAAGTAACTGATTTTTATCTTTTATATGGGAATAAATAGCGATTGATGTCAAAAGTTTGTGAGGGAGTGCGTCACACTGCATACCGTGGAGTTCGTCACACTGCATACTGTGGAAATTGGGCTGTAGTTCAGACACAACGCGATTGTTTTGGGAGTACTGGTGTCACTATTCACAATTTGGAGTGAACTCCAACATGGGGTTTATCCCTCCAGGGGTAACTGATACTATCCGCCATATAAGTGTTTGTTTGTTTTTATCAGGCATGCTAGAAAAATCATGATATATGATCTAAAGATTACTGAATTTCCTGGAAGTAGGCACTTCAAATTGCTTTAGGCTGTAAATCTACACTAAGGAATACATCAACCTGTAATCACCGACATTTTCATCAATTAAAAATGAGATCATGTGATAACAGACATTTGTCAGAATACAAGTAAAAAAAAAAAAAAAAAATACTGTGATGCAGTATTTAGTGTCACATCTCCAAATACTGTCTAACGTGAATTTGAAATAGGCAATCCTGAGTTAAGAATTTGGACAATGGTAGTTCAATCTGAAATTCTCACTGGAATATAGAAATTTGAACTTTGTCACAGTGTTATTCATCAATATGAAATCAGATCTGCGAAGATGACAGAATTGGCGTCATGGACAAGTTTGACACTTTCGACCGGGCGAAATATAAAAATGGACTGTTTTTTGTTGTTCACGGAGAGGGTGGCTTTACTTCGACACATAATGCCATTTGTCGACTGAAAATAGAAAAGAAGAAGAAATATTTATCTTAAAATCTGCCAATCAACTTTTGGCGAATGCCAAAACTGAAATATCAGGTAGGAAATTTGTTTTTTAGTTAGCGTAATGTATATTATCTAGTCATGTAGTCGGAGTATTTTCCAGGCCCTGATTCGTAGGGTTTTTAGTAACGGCATCTTGATGTAGTGTATTTGTGCAAAATTGTCTATTTCGAGGTGAAAACAGCACTCTTCTCTCTCTGTAAATATATGAAGCCAGTCCAGAATCAAGACAAACTTTCCCCTGATATATTGGTCATGTCAATAGCTAGTTGTTGCCCAAAAATCATTTTGGTTCTGGACTGGCTTCATTTGTTTACAGAGAGAAAAAAGTGCTGTTTTCACATCGAAACACATGATTTTGCACAAATTCGCTACTTCAAGATGGTGTTATTCAAAAATTAAATCCACTACCATCTACAAATCCACTTACCGTCATCTGGCAAAGCTGCAATATCACCAACTGGAGGGTTCTACAAGGAAATCATAAACATGAATTAACTATGTGAACTACTTTTTCCTAATGGCATGAAGAAGAAAATAAGGTTGAACAAGAACCTTGCTTAGACATATGCCCTCACCCCAGGTTGCAGAGTAAAAAAACAGGGCCGTTCACATCTACATAATATAGTTATCATTCACCAAGGATCAAACTTCTTCACTGAGTAGTCGGGGAGTTACAGTTCGGACAAGTATCAAACTTCTTCACTGAGTAGTCGGGGAGTTACAGTCCGGACAAGTATCAAACTTCTTCACTGAGTAGTCGGGGAGTTACAGTTCGGACAAATATCAAACTTCTTCACTGAGTAGTCGGGGAGTTACAGTCCGGACAAGTATCAAATTTCTTCACTGTGTAGTCGGGGAGGTACAGTCCGGACAAGTATCAAACTTCTTCACTGAGTAGTCGGGGAGTTACAGCCCGGACAAGTATCAAACTTCTTCACTGAGTAGTCGGGGAGTTACAGTCCGGACAAGTATCAAATTTCTTCACTGAGTAGTCGGGGAGTTACAGTCTGGACAAGAATGTACATGTCCTATATAGTCTTTTTTGATTGTCCATCAAATGGTAAGAGAGATGTGATCTGAACAAGCCTATATTGATGTTGACAATGGGCCATAACTCTGGGAAAATCATAGAAACGGGTGAAACTCCCAACAGTGCACATCTGCACTATACTAAGAATCTTCCATGTAAGTTTCGAAGTAGTCCATCAAATGTGGCCCGGACAAGCATATGTTGATGTTGATGAAAAAGGGGGAACTCTGGGGGAAGTCATCAAAAACCTAACGGTGCACACCTACAAAATACTAAGCATTTACTTAAAAAAATTCAAACTCCTTTTGCATTTAATAAGGGCAAATCATGCATAAATCATTGGCATAATAGACATAATAGCAAGGATTTGAAGAGGTTTTCCATTGGTGTTCTCGACATTCATCTAAGAACTGAAGTCACGTATAGTTAATCAACGAATATTGCCCATCACAAAATTCCAGTTTGAACATGTCAAGTTTGTTTTTTCAGTCTTACCGCTTCAATCACTTGCTTGGCTTCTTCCTGAGATTTCTTAAATGGGCTATCTACAACAGTGGTATTATCCCTGAAAGTAAGTACACAATAATGATACAGTTCCAGTTTGAACAAGTTTTCTCAAGGCACAATGATATTACCTCTGATATTTGTCCAATCAAACAATAAACTTCCCCAGGAATATTGGACACTTATTATCATCATTATAGTCAAATCATTTGATTGACTGACATCAACTTGTAGACCCTCACCATCAATTGTTGACTGACACTTTCAACCTTCAGGCTATCGACTCCTGGTCTGACACAATCCACCCATAGACTAACACAATCAACCCATAGACTAACACAATCCACCCATAGACTAACACAATCAACCCATAGACTAACACAATCAACTGTTGAGTTACACTACCAACTGTGGGACTGACACCATCAGCTTGTAGGCCTACCAACATGCAGATATCATTACCAACCAGTAGATTATAACTATTGATATTGAACTAACACTATCAACCTACAAATTATAACTATCAACCTCCAGACTTTCACTAACAACTGCTGGACTGACTATAAACTATCAAAATCAACTGTTGACTGACACTATCAAGCTGCAGACTTATCACTATCAATTATTGGACTGACACCAACTCATGAACTAACACTATCAACCACAGACTATCACTATCAACCTGTAGACTATCACTATCAACTGTTGAACTGACTATCAACCTACCTACATCACTGCCAAACTGCAGATCAACACTGCCTAGAGACTATCAAACTGCAAACATCATCAAATGGTAAACTTACACTATCAACTAACACTATCAACCTGTAGACTAACACTATTACTGTTGCAATGACATTATCAATCTTCAGAGTATCACTATCAACCTGCAGATTATCACTATCCTTTGTTAGACAGACACTATCAACCTGCAGACTGGCATTATCAACCAACACACAGCATTATCAAATGTTACACTGGCACGACTATCAACGCTGGACTGGTTCTGTCAAGCTAAAGACTTATCATTATCAACTGTTAAATGGGCATGGTCAACTTGCAGACTGGCATTATCAACCTGTATTCTGAAATTGTCGATCTGTTCATTGGCACTTTCGTATCAACCTGCAAATTAGTATTAACTGGTTGGCAATCTGACCGCCATTTTGAACATGAAGCTGCACTATCGAAACCCCTCGGCTCTGAACCCCAGCTGTTATAATGTAAGGGTGTCTCTACCAATTGATTGGCTTGTGGAAAGAAATATTTACCCCTGGTATTGTAAGTGCAGGCATTCTTCGCATTGTGTAAGAGAATAAATCAATAAATCAGTCATCCAATCAATAAATAAATGTGATAGTATACAAACATGATATAGAAATTATATGCAAACTTAACATAGGAATTAGTGGATTTTATTAGACAAGGGGCATAACTCTGCAAAATACTTTCTGACACGACTCATTTCCGATAGGCATCTAGTTCAGGTCAAGAGAAACAACTGTATCACGTTAGGATGTTGTATATGGAACGGTTCTGAAATTATCACAATAACAAATCATAAATGGATTTTTATTTGTAAAAAGGGGCATAACTCTGCAAAATATTGTCCGAGATGACTCATTTTCGATAGGCTTCTGACTTACGTGAAGATAAATAGATGTAACAAGTTTGGTTGCCATGGATGAAACGGTTCTGTAGATATCGCGGTAACGGACGGACGGACAGCCGTACATGATGACAATACCCCTAGGCCAAAGTTGGCCGAGGGGTAAAAACTGACGTCTCTTTCTCAAGGGAATTCCTTCTTTTTTCTATAAATAGTCGTCATTTTGATGGATGGCCAATGAAAACCTGCGATGACGACGGATTTGAAAGCGAGGTAGAACAGAAAGGGATATCCCATTCACTGAGCTGAAGACCAATGCGCCCCGTGATTAGGCAAAGCCAACCACGTGGCCGAAATAAAGTTCGTTCATTGGTGTCCAGGCAGTGTAGTGGAATTTTCCAAGACGTAATTTCGGCAGCGGCAGCAAATTCTGTCTCTGAGAAATGTAAAAATAAACTTTGTTACACTGATTTCATCGAAATACGCAAGATGGAAATATAAACTGGGCTTCTGTACTTCAACTATACCAAAGAATCATATGTTATGAAGGGGCTTTCTGTGAGTATTTTATATTTTCTGAGCGGCGTCTCGACAACGTTTTATGGAAATCTCCACTCGCATTATTATTTTTTTTTACTTATTTCTTCCTCCCGACTCCGTTATTCTGAGACAAAATATCAAGTTTACATCCAGGAAATCAAGTCAGGCTTAGCTAACAATATATGTATGGTTTTTATTAAGTTTCACGCATGGTAAATTTGAAAATAGCAATTTTAGATAATGGTATCTCGCCGTACTCGCATAGACAGACATGCACGGGCAGTGAGTGGTCACCCGCAGTTTACACGGGGGCCCCGCGAGTGGCCACCCACAGTGAACCAGTTAATTAACTGCAGGTTTACAAAATCAAACAAACCAACCAGCAGATGCCACCATCAACCTACAGACTAGGACTATCAACCGATACACTGGGAATGTCAACATGCAGACTGACTCTTTTAACCTGTGGTCAATTACAATCAAGCAGTAGACTATCATTACGATGCAGTGGACAGGCACCATCAACTTGTATACAGACATTATCAGCCGGTGCACAGCCATTATCAGCCCACAGAATATCAGCTAGCAGTCTGGCGCTAGTACCAATCTGCAGACTATCATAATCAACTCTTTAGACGGACACTTTCAGACAGCAGATCTGCTCTATCAACCTGCAGAATGGCATTATCAACTGCTGGGCTGACACTTTCAACCAGCAGACTTGTCACTTTTAACCTGCACACAATCACTAATAAATTGCACACTGGGATAACAAACCTGCAAACTGTCACTATCACCCACAAGACTAAAATAAAATTTCTTTACATTATAATGAGCTTCTCGTGGCTAACAAGCTCATTCACACAAAAAAGTAAGCTTACCTGGATATACCTGCATTGTCAGCTTTTCCAGACACTAAATTCTTCCAAAATCCAAAACTTTCTTCTATTACTTTCATTGCACTTTCCTGTAAAACACAAAGATTTGGGATAATTTGATGAAAATAGTTCCTCGTGACTGGAATGGACTGTAAACAATGAGAGGGGAAAACAATTATATACTAGAGGTGAAATGAATAGTCGAATGTAATCAGAGTACGTCAAACATAAGTATATTGAAATGCAGATATAGTATTTGAATATTCGAATCTCCCAAACCATGAGCATATTACAACAAGAACACCACTACCAACTTACACGCGGTGCCGGACTGCGGAAAGGAAAAGCAACTATTTCTCATTTTTAACTAAACTGTTAACTTGATATACTGGGTAGTAATAAACAAAATAAGAATCCGAGTAAGGTTTCAGTCTCCGATAAGGAAATTATGTGCACCATCTGAAATTTTATAAGCTGACCATCAACTCATCTAGGTACTGATGGGCTCAGACCACTAAATAAAAATAGTCCCGATCCGTTAGCCCCTTCTCGCCAACCTCTGCCAGAGAAGTGAATTGTTATCAATATTTTTTCCAGTCTCTGTTGCGAAGAATAATTGAAGCCCAGTGGTAGGTGATTGGAGTATGATGTGTGTTTGGTGTCGCTGTGAGTTTGATTTTAACTCTAAGGCCTATTAAGGAGTTGCTAAGAGGGATTATTTGGGTGCCTGCGCACCGCTTACTGAAAGCAGAGAAAAAAGCCTAAATTGTGACGTCATTTGTACAAGCACGCATGACTCAAAATTTCGATGGGCGACCCCCGTCAAGAAGTTTGTCATGTTGTAGCACTTGAACTAAAGTACTTCTTGCTGAAATATGGGAGTCTAGACTTAATTTGGGAATCGAAGAGATGCAATTTCGTTAATATTGCCGCCAATGTAAATCTTTTAATGGTCCGAGCCCTGATTGGGCGGCTTTTCCCAGCAAGAATTTGTTTCTTTCAGATTCAACTCCAGCTGGCAATGATGCTGGTACAAGGGAGACAACTTT
This sequence comes from Hanleya hanleyi, assembly GCA_036873755.1. Classification (NCBI taxonomy): domain Eukaryota; kingdom Metazoa; phylum Mollusca; class Polyplacophora; order Lepidopleurida; family Hanleyidae; genus Hanleya; species Hanleya hanleyi. Next base: position 51,037 of record JAVTVY010021853.1, read on the forward strand.
GGGTGCAAAATTAGCACCCAAAGTTGTCTCCCTTGATGTGATTGTGTTCCGCAACACGAAAAAAATCGCCCAGGATATAATCCAAATATGCGAGTGGAGTTATGAATACTTATGTTCCAAAAAGACAGAGTCTGGCGTTCCCAATTCCCACATTTGTATCATAAAGGTCCATTCAATATAAAATAACCTTGTCCCACTGGTGCCGGTATCATTATAGTTTGAATATGGGTGCTTTTTGTTACATGTTTATGCTGTGAAATTGCAAATCGTGGAATTGAATCACAGTATATCCGGGATGAAAGTAATCTAGGACAGTATACACCGTGAAACGAGGAGGACAAGCAATGACTTTTTTATTATTTCATAATGTTTTTTTGTTGAACAAGAAGCTCTGCAGGACTGGGAGAAATGGTGACAAGGCGACATCTGATGAACAAGGGATGAAATTTATTTGTTTATCCTGGCATTCTCAACTCTGCTGAAAGTTTTATCACTCTGTGACAAATAACAAATTTACCACTATTTTTCAATCTTTTGTTCTAATGTTTGTTCATAATTAATTTAAGTAGTGCTATAGAATAGAAATAATATTTTCATAGGCCTGTTCAATGGTTATTTGATGCACGGTTAGTGTGGGAAAGTTTATAAATGGTGCGGGCTTCGTTCTTGCGCTAAAATATAAACTCTCCCACCCTAACCAGTGAGCATGCCTATGACAACACTATTTTTTAATTCAAAAGATGCCTCAAACAGAATTCATGTATATGCCATTTAGAAAGTAGGTAAACGTTTATAAACTTTCTTGATGATTTGGTGCCAAACTCTGAGAGCGCAGGTTCGAGTCTCGTACAGAACTGACCCATCCAGCACTAGTAATTGTGCTTTACCAAGAAAGTGTCATCCTAAAAATAATTGGATATAAAAGAATATTCATGGGCAATTGACATTTCTCATGAGGGTTGTTCCAGAAAAATTACATGGGATGGAGGGGGGGGGGGGGGGGATTTTTCAGTTCCATCGTAAATGCATGGTGGGTGGTATAGTCATTTTTAAGATTAAGAAGATAGGCTGCATAGTATATGGGTTGTTGGAGTAAAAAAGTTGTCTTTTTCTGGAACAGCCCCGATGGAAGTACACCAAACCTTGAAGCAAGGTGCTGATATACATTTCCACCTTTCTTCTTGGTGAGATGTTTCCTCAACACAACAGTTGGTGTTACATGAAGTACTTGTATATTCTGAACTTACTCTTCATAATAAAATATTTCCTAAAAATGCAATTTGGCACAAACCTTATTCTTTGCCTTTCCTTCAAAGGCAAATTGGTTTTCTGGTTTACCATCTGGGACTTTATAAAATCTGAACCACTCATTTGATGCCTGCAAGAAAACAGTTAAAAAAAATTGTTATTTCAAACAAATGAATTTATTCTAAATTCGCTCCCATTAGTCCTGCAGAATGGTGAAATGATTGTGGGTTTGATGATAAAAGCACCAAATTTAGCACAGTGATAGGCCTTCAAATTCTCAATAAATCTGGATATGGACCCAACTCCAAAAATTCCAAGATGGCCGCCATTTTCAAGATGGCCGCCAAGTATATAAGATTTTCCCCAAAAATGTATTTGAATGCATACCAAGCCTTGTTAATACGGATTTTATAATAAAATGGCTTCTGTTTGGCATGTATTTGACGAGTTCAGATAACTTTCGCATGTATTTTCAAAATGGCTACCATTTCCAAGATGGCCGCCAGTGATTTTCTGCTGTTATCAACATTCTGACTTGCCAGTTTCACCTGTGGAATATATATTGGATGGTAATGAAGTCCAGTGTCATCTCTTTCAGCAGATACTACTAGTCTACACCTCGCTATAATTTCGAGTTCCGTTTTGTTTTGTTTCAGTAAGAATTGAACTCAAGAGGACTGTGTGAATCGTGTACATAGTGCACCCCTTATTTGTATGAAGACAGCTGCAAAATGTCCAAATCTTACAAGATCGTAGACGAAGGCTCGTTACCACAAGGAGAGCACATCAGCTCAGTAGATTGGACAGCTTGTATATTATGCCAGGAAACAATTCCAGAAGCATTACAATGTCCTGCTGAGACAAGACGGACTCGTACTGAGTTTGGTATCGCGTACCAAACGCTGGCGTCAAACATACAAGGATTTCATGATCTTGGATGCTTACCAATGCCACTGAATTTGACGCCGTTAGACGAAGGTAGTGGTATCGCCGAAACACTCAAGCAGCACAAAGCGAAATGGCACAAAAGCTGTCGGAACAAGTTCAGCAAGATGAAACTAGACAGAGCAGAAAACCGAAAATCTACAGATGATCCTGAATATGCCAGCGATACAGTCAGAAGCAAAGTTACACGCCAGAGCTGAGGCACATCCACAAATATACAGAGGAACAAGTGCTTCTTCTGTGGTGAGGAAACCGGTCACCTTCACGAGGCGTCAACATTCAATTTGGACCATGCAGATCAACAGCAGTCTAAAGAAAGACCACTTGACAAAAGTTCCCTCTTGCCTTTGTTTCAAGAGCAAGCAAAGTCACCAGCTATGATCAAACATTACATTGATGTTGTCCAACAAGCTGTTCACTTTCTCAACCCTGGACAAATACCAATAATAGCCTGTGACCAGCCGCTATACGCTGTTGCAAAACAGATACAGTGGAACTGGCTCGACACCCATGGGGAGAACCATCTCGTTGTCATGTTTGGGGGCTTACATATTGAAATGGCTGCACTCAAGACAATTGGTGACTGGTTGGAAGGCAGCGGTTGGACCAGTGCCCTGGCAGTGGCTAATATAGCATCCCCAGGAACTGTCTATTCCTTTCTAAAAGCCTCACATGTGACAAGGACAAGGCATGCCCACCAAGTGGCTGCCGGTGCTCTGCACCTCCTCATGGAGATGGCATACCAATACTACATGGAAACCACACCATCTACTGAACGCCTCGACTTCCATGCCTGGCGGACACAGAAAGTCCGCAGTTCCAATATTGGTCAGTTACCTTGGAGTTCGACTTGACCATTCTGATATTTGTCAGATCCTTTTGAGAGAGAAACTTTGAACTGTGCAAAGATGCCATAACATCCATCGTCCCGTGGTTTTTTGCCCTGGATCACCCAAACTATGCACGATGGCTGCCCATTCACATTCGTGACATGGTTTCCCTGACGAGCAACCACCCTGCTGTGGCTGAAGAATTTCACAAGGGTAATTTTGTAGTGAACAAGACCCAACATGCTTTCTCGGCTATTCCAATTCACCAGGCGCATGAACAAAATAATAAATGCGTCAAAGGCGACTGCGGAGCAGTTGGGCTCACTGAAAACACATCCCAACTACTACGATGGATGATTTCAGGTCCAGAGATGGCTCGCGTCATCAATGAATTTGAGACGTCTCAAGAGCTCATCAAGCGAAATCAAAGTAAGGGTCCAGATTTCCGACATCACGAAGAAGTGGAAGGAGTGCAGGCCACATACAGGGAGCAAGTTCAAGCACTGCGTGACACAATCGTGGAAATGGGGAATCCTTTTCTTGAACGGAGTAAGGACTTGCTAGTCTTGGACATCCATGACATTGTAGATCCACGGGTTGCTCAAACAGTTGGACAAATAAAGACGGTTGGGCAGACACAGTATGAAAGCTTTGTGAAAGAACGACTAGAAGCCAGAACCAAGCCACTGTCAGAGCCAATCAAACAAAACAAACTGCCCCTCTTCAGTTGCCCCCCCCCCACCAAGATCAGTGTCAAAGGACAAACAGCAAATCACTTCGCTTAAGCAGAATTGCGCTCTTTTCTCCCAGCTGTACGTTTCCTGCCAAGTTCGTAATGGAGACCTAGACGCATTTTTTCGTCACGAAAACCAAAATTATCCACCGTCTCTATCACAGTTTGGAGACCTTCGTTCTGGATGCAAGTCGGACTTGTTGGCCTCTCTCCATCTCCGAAGGAACCACCGGCTGTTGATGCTTTATTTCTTGATGGCGCTGCCATCATTAACTTGTTAAAGCCTGGCGCTTCCAAGACATTTCGAGAATATTCAGAGCAGGTATTTCTACCATTTGTCAAACACCAACTCCGAAAGGCTAACTAGCCGAACTGTGGGTAGCACTGGGAGTCGGTAAGCACCTCCGATACTACCCAGCACATGCCATCGCCAATTCATTGGGCCGTGTTAAGGCAGAGGCATTGCCAGCATTTCATGCTTTCACAGGATGCGACCAAACTTCGTCCTTCGCCAACAAAGGCAAGAAAACTGCATGGGAAGTTTGGAAAGTCTATGAGGATGTCACCCAATCGTTTCAATCACTTAGCAATATGCCACAGCCCGAAATGATGACGGATGCGATACCAAAGCTTGAACGTTTCGTTGTCCTCATGTATGATAGAGCAAGCTCGTGTATGGGTGTGAATGAGGCCCGTAAGGATCTTTTTGCACACAAAGGAAGGTCCATTGAAGCTATTCCACCAACGTCTGCAGCCCTACTGCAACATACGAAACGAGTGGCCTACCAAGCTGGTCACGTTTGGGGTCAGACCTTAGTTACGGTCCCACAAATGCCTTCTCCGGCGCAATGGGTTTGGATCAAAGGTGCAACACAGAGATGGGAACCGTATTGGACCAATCTACCACAAGCTTCCAAAGGCTGTCAAGAACTAAAGTGTGGTTGCCGGACAGACACGGGGTGTAGGGGGCGATGCAAGTGTGTCCGAGCAGAAATGCAATGTACCACACTTTGTCACACACAAATGCCGACTTACTAGTCATGTCCGAGAGGTGCTATTCTAGTATTTATAATACATACATGTGGCACTTGTCAGCGTAGACTGTGGGTGCGATCAGTGCAGGAAAACGTTGTCCTCACCTTGACAAATGTATCGATGTTGGCACATTATGCCCATGAGTTCAACTCGAAAAAGGAGCTGTTAATGCCAAGATGGCGGACAACATATCACAGCATGTTTGCTGGAAATCATATTTCTAAAATTTTCAGTTAAATGTCGGATTAGAAGTTAGATTTCTTGGCTAACTGTACAAATATTAATATTGAGAGATAAAGCTGGTTCAAATTGTTTTGAACCAAACCATTAATTGTTCATAAAATAATCAAAAGATCAAAGGCATAATATGCCCACCATCTTGAATTTTCCCATGATCCTTTGTGCCTATAGTGTAAACAGGTTTGGAAATGAGCCATAGACCTTTCGTAGTAAGTAAAAATATACTCAACCAATATGTTTATCATCTGACAGGAATAGTTTAGGAAGTCGTAATCCCTATACATTCCTCGCGACTGGAGGGGGTGGAGGTAATTATCTAATTATATAATTTACATACTATTGATAGCTTGAAAGCGATGCAGTTGTACAAAGTGAATCACAGCAGCATGATACTTGATAGCATTCCATTAACTATTGGAATAATGGACTGTATGCGAATAATTTCCCAATTATCTTGAATTTCCTACATACTTGGCGGCCATATTGGAAGTGGCGGCCATCTTGGATTTTTCAAGTTGGGTCCATATCCAGATTTGATCAGTAGGTCGTGAGCTGTCACTGTGCCAAATTTGGTGCTTTTATCACAAAACCCACAATTCCGCCGAAATATCGCACGATTCTGCAGGACTAATACATGCACATCAGCAATAACAATGGGAGATATCGAACAAAAGAAATTCAATGAAGTGAAAGCGGTCCAAGGACATTTCATCAAATGAAAATTACATTTAATGTGTAAGAAATTATGAATTCTCATGTTATGGGCACCCCCACTCTTGATGCAGTTCAAGTCCAACCATGCTATAGCATATGATAGGAAAAGGTGAATTATGGAAAAGGAAAAGGTTGGAAAGTTGCTGGATCAGCCCCTATATGTAGATATCAACCAGGAGACAGATAGATCTGCAGAAACGTAACCCTGGAATATAACCAGGCATCCAGGAAATTGCCGAGGCGAATGCTGAAGCAAAATAAGTTCACCTCATAGCTTTTCAACATGGTGTTGAATGTGCGTTATTTCAATGCCGAAAAATATTTGCTTAGGCGGGATGCATTCGATGTAATTAATACAGAAAACCCAGGGATTCAATAATACCGTCCAAAACAGGTTCCAGATTTAAGAACCAAATGTGGTGAGTTTTTGTACATGTAATGACAAATGTATTAACTATGAAGCAAACATTTTACAATTGCCCTAAGCTGGGAAAAGTAGACCGGACAGACTCACTGGTTTGTGTTCGAAATTGCTGACCTATATATAAGTAATTTGTAATGAATTTTGAAGTCTTATCAAGTGGATCTCCAGAAGAAATTTGAAACCAGGAAGTCTTACCTGTAGAAAACCTGGCATATTTTTATCAACATCTTCTATATCTGTTAGAAAAGAAGAAATCAAACAAACAAAGTTAGGAGAGTTGGCAGAGAGAGAGACAAGTTAACCTGCTTTAGCATACTGATCATATGGAGAGCCCCATAAGCCTCTAACATGCCCAAGCTTGCTACAGCAAAAACATCACTAGAAATAAAACAAATTGTCACCGGTTTTATATGTTTATTTACATGTAGGAAATCTTTATGCTGAAAAATTAGCTTTTTAGAGTAAATTTGGAAATGAAGTGAATACCAACTTAATGTTAATATGAAGATGGATAAGGCATGTTTACCATGGTCTATCGGAGACATAGATTGAGTTTCACATTTACTTAAGAAATAAAGACCGAGGAAGGGGTTTCAAATTTCCCAGATAAACACCAGTTGGCAAGAGTCTAACTGCTGGATGAGTGCCAAATTTATTTCGGAAAATTTGAAACCAACTTCCGAGGTCTTTATTTCGATTCGGACATGCACATTCGAATATTGATTGCGAAATTCTATTACAGTGATCGTAAACCCTCAAGTAAAGTTTCCATCAAATGAAAGACCATTGCGAACTGTGTTGGAAAATATTTATTGTAATTTTTTATGATTTTATTACACAGAGTAAACTGCAAATAAAGCATGGTATTCTATGGTGGTCTGTTGCAATCATATTTAGGTCCAGTGACGTCACACTGCCTTAATACATATATTTCAAACTGTGTATGCATTTTCCAATGCTTGATTCAAGCTTAAGGTGTGTACACTTTGAGTTTCAACACACTCGCGGTTAACCAAAATATCATCCTCGCAAGCCAGTATATCGATCGATCTGTTGGGATCGATACACTGGCTTGGTTATTTACCCATACGAGTTCTGGATAGAAATAGATCAAGGAGTTTCCCCTGAATCAACCCAATCAGTGAGCGCATTAAGCTAGTTGATTAGGCCAATCCGCTGCGAGTTATGAGATGTGACAGGTGTCAATTTCATCGCAGGCCAAACTGCTTTGATATCAAGCGGAAATCGACATTGGAAGTCAAAGCAAAAACCGCAAGCTGGGGATACCGACATGCTAATTCAAAACAAGCGCGGGGGATGAAATGTACGAGATTATATAATAGAGGTATCGACTCAAGATCTCATTCAAATCACCAAACATGTCCAGGTAAACCCACTCCGAGGGATTTAGGATTTACCTGGACTTGTGAAGATGCCAAAATCTGGGAGATGGTAACTCATAATGGTCAAGTCAATTTGAATCTTGCGTCTAATTTCCCCGAGTTTGGTGAAACATGCATATTGAAACAGTGAGTCTGTTGAAACTCAAAGTGTACACACCTTAAGCTTGAATCAAGCATTGGAAAGTGCCGTCACTGGACCTAAATATGATTGCAACAGACCACCATAAAATACCATGCTTTATTTGCAGTTTACTCTGTGTAATAAAATCGTAAAAAATCACAATAAATATTTCCTGTTCCTGACACAGTTCGCAATGGTCTTTCATTTGATGTAAACTATACTTGAGGGTTTACGATCACTTTAAATTAACTAGAATACGTATGTTAATGTATGCCTTCTACATTGATCAAAACAATTTTTGAATGAAGCATCACTTCCAAGCTGGTCAATGTGAACATTGTTGCAAACAGCGGGGAAAGTATAAATATGCGCATGCTCTCTATAGTTACCCACATCGGCACCGCAGGTGTTCGCTAGAGACTTTATCGGAAATTTAACACAACTTTTGGTACAATGCTATAACATTGAGACATTCCAATAGCATATTGCCCCTGCGATGAACACCTTTCTCGCCCCCTACAGTGACGGGGCACCATTTGTAAGGTCATACCACAACCCAGTAGAACAGATTCAGTGGCATGGACAGATGTTAGTCCCTACTACACCATTTTCATCCTTACGGCACCATTTCTAAGGTCATATTACTACCAAGGAGATTCTGTTCCTCCCGTTTGTCAATAACACATCACTTTGAGGCGGAATATTTAATCTTTATACATTTCCATTAAAACGTCAAACTGTGACATTATGCAACAATTGGATTTTCATTACAAATGTCGTACTCTGGCAGTATACAGCAATCCACAACAACAACCAGTCATACTGTGATGTTATTCAACAATCGGATTAACATTTCCACTGTGTCTCACTTTGACATAATGCAACACACAGGTTTCCATTATAATGTTGTACTGTGACGTTATGCAACACTCGAATTCCCATTACAAACATTGAATTGTGCCGTTAAGCAACAAATTGGTTGATGACAGTGTCATGGACAGATGGATGCAGCTACAGATGCACAGTTTCTTATAGAATATATGAAAGAACAAAACGGACAAAAAATGGGCCCTAAACGTATCAAGTCTTGTTTATCAAGAATATGGAATGTTGCCTCTGTACAAAACTTAAGGGGCACTGGTAAAATATATATATTCATGGTATGCTTTTATAGGGGATTTTCTAAACCTAGTAAGTGTTTCACCAAACATGGCTATATATATATGCCCACTGGAAAAAATTGAAGCTTCATATTCCATGTAGCATCAGAGAATTTGTGACAATTCCAATTCTAGCCGACAAATATTGAGAAACTTCTGTCTGTGATCAAGACGTTCATATAATAAGGATATACAGTGAAACCTATACATATCAACCATTTTTGTTACCAGATTATATTGTTCTGGTTCATTAAGCAGTGATGTAAGTGGACTTTTGTCAAAAAACCTGAAAATACTATCCTAGCACTTTAGGCCGGGGTCCAGGGGCCGCCTAGCTCTGGGGTCCTAGGTGGCTGGAGATGCATTCGAGCCAATTTCTGGCAACCAAAATAAGAAAATATGATTGGCAAGCCACTACGTTTTTTGTGTTGTTTTTCAAGCAAAACCTGTTTCATAATACACCCTCATTCTGATTCTGAAATAAGCAAACTTATTTTGAAAATTAATTTCTGTAAATTTATTCAGAGACTCCTGTATGGAATGATGGAACATTTGGATCACACATTTGACAGTTTATTTTTGCGTGTTGACAGATGCTTTGCCGATTTTGCGTGAGCTTGTAAAGATTTTTTTCCTGAGCTGCGTAACGTACTCTATCATTACAAATGGTACATTCAGCCAAACCTGGCAAATTGAGTTTCCTTATGTAGTCTGAAAGGTGATCCCCGTGACAGTCTTTGTCCTCCAGCCATGACCAACGAAACTTATTTTTGATACTCTTATCCACCTCATTGACGTCTATGTCGGCACTGCGATGTAACACGCTCATGATTTTCACTTCGATTTTCACTCCGGCAAAATAGGCGCAATTTTCACTTCAGACTGCCACACAATATCCCATAATAGTTTCGGCTGCTAGCGATTTGAGCGCCAGTACTACAGGGGAGACAACTCTAGTTGTCTCCCGAGTTGTCTCCCGTATCACGTGGCGGACAAATCATTATAAAAATGGCGACTACGTCGGTTCTTCGCTAGAGACGATCAGGATCCAATTTTGAGGATCAAAAATGGTAACAATACATACTTCATCAAGATCAGGTAAAAAATGCGTTTTTGAACGCTCAAATATCCATTTAGTCGACATCAAGTATCACTTTCCTGGTAAAACCGGACGAGAATCTAAATTTCTATAAAAACGGAATTTTTTCCAAGTTTCAACAAAAAACCGGATTTCCGGCAAAAACCGGAAGACTTACATCACTGATTAAGGTTTAAAATACTTCAGAATTGAAGTTTTGGGACCATTGATAATGCCGGTATTCACATTTTTGTCAGTTTACCCACAGCCCTCTCAATTTACCATGGCATGGCATAATCAGTTCACCTCGGCAATATTAACATGGTGTTCAATAGGAATTATTATTTTTGCCAAGGCGATATTTCCGAATTCTGTGGGCTGACCCAGGTGTCGGTATTGACAGGTTTCAGTATAACAAGCCTACCATTTATATCACCAGCTAGAGGGTCTGTTACATCTATAGCAATGATCTTCCAGTCTGTTTCACCTGTAACATAAAATAGAATTTACAGGAACTGGAAGTTGATGAGATTGTACTAAACAGAGATCTGGTGTTCGAGAAGCTTTCATTCAATTTCTCTTGATTCTCTTGAATACAAAAGGGTGAATAATTTATCAGAATGTAGCACCAGATTCATAATTGATTAATTTTTGACAAGTACATGTAACTCAATCATTAGAACAAATCAGGAGTCAAACCAGCCACAATAGAATGAAGGGAAGTAACTCACCTTCATCAATAAGACACATGACACCTAGGACCTTTACCTGTACAACAGACCCTCGTTTGTGTACCTGTGGAGATTAGACGTGATCTCAGATATCTGACATAATCACTGTTACGGGTCTGCTTCTCAAAATTCTCAAACCATAAAAATGCATCCAATTTCAAAGACCTTAAAATTTGACCATATTCAATGCCATTAAAATTTACCCAAATTCAAAGCCATTAACATTTATCCATATTCAAAGCCATTAAAATGTACCCATATTCAAAGCCATTAAAATTTACACAAATTCAAAGCAGTTAAAATTTGCCCATATTCAGACAATGAAATTCGCCCAAAGTCATTAAAATACATGCATATTCAACGCCAATAACATTTACCCATTTCATGGGAAGAACATGGTGCGAGATTTGGCACAGGACCAAGGATCACGAATAAGAAAGGGGAAGTAACCCTTTCAACATCAGATCAGAGGGTGTGTGAGGTGAGGGGAGGGGCACATTCGATAGCTGACAACACAGAGCAATGGAGCTGCAGCATTTGGCATCTGGCATGGTAAGATGTATTCACACAGACAAATGACCTTGTATATCCAAGGAAATTGTTAATTTCCTATGATGCCACTTTGATGTTATGATGTCCTATCTGGATATTCATTGCACCTAAAGAAAGATCCAGAACGTACAACTCAAAATAGGGCGTCACAATTGAAATGTATGAATGCATAGCATTATTAACTGGTTCACCAGAACACAATCTGACCCTCTACAATGATTCCCTCTGTTGTTACACTGACAAAGTTGCTTCCCTTTCCTCACCAGAACCAAGTTGGTCTGTTCTCTGTCAGGAAGTCTGATCTATGAAATGCCCACCACCTGTGAACCATTATCTGGACAGGTTAGGGTGATGTAACTCTCTAAAATGGAGGTAAAACAGGTTGTTTTTGCTCAATAAATCAGTTTACATACTGAATGTAGCAAAATCCTCTAGAGGCGCACACAGACATATATATATCCCCATCAAATGGTAGTGAAACAATAAATTGTCATCTGTCTAATTTACATAATAATAGGCCAAATATCCATCACGCTACTAAAACAACATTGACTGTTTCTTCAAATGGCAAATTAATTTTAGAACATGGGAGCAATAGATAGATTGTTGCACCTGAAGTTTTGGAGCACTGGTTGAGAAGGAACCAAAATATATTGAGCAAAAATGACCCTTTTTACCAACCACCTCGCTCCCCAGCCACCAGTCAGATTTTTGGACCGGATTCGGGACCATCGCCGGAAGTGACATCATATATAGTAATATATAGTAAACTAGATGCTTACCGAACATTTCGATTACTTTTCAAGTCTGCATTATACCTCTGTTGACCTAGCATTAAAGAGAATTATCTGGAGATTATTTTCCCTGATTATCTGGACAGAGCATATGAAAAGTAGTTCGTTCATGTGCAACACTGAAGAAGTTGTTTGGCCGGATTCAAACTGAACCGTGCATACGTGGGTTTTCCCCTATACGTCATAGCAACGTAGTGAAGGTCAACTTCCGCTAGTGGAGGCAGGGATGATAAATAAGCCTGCGAAATGGAGCATGCACTGTGGGGAGGATGCCTTTTTACCTCCATTTTAGAGAGTGGGATCTCCCTACATGTAACCTGCTGGATATACCTTAGAGCCTATTTCACAGACATCTAGTGGATCCTGGTCTCCTTTTGTCTTTGTTTCTGGCTCCATGTGACTTGGGTCTTCCCATGTCTGTAGGTTAGAAAATAATAATATCAAATCACCAGTTTAATAATATCATACATCCACAATCACTCGAAATGTAACATTATGTAAAGTCTGTACTTTACTGGTAAAGAGTTGCTTCCCTTGACGAAGGCTCTTGCGCAGTGTGAGTTAGAATGATAGCTCATTAAATACACATAATATGTATTTAGACTACACTCTGTATTTTGATCCGAAATACTAATGTTGAGAATACTAAGTGGTAGATACAAAGCTGCGCAGGAGATCGTTTAACAGAATCATCAACATCATTTAGGCCGAACACCATTCTTCATGTCATTTAATGTCTGAACAGCAACACCTTGTCCTCAAAATAATACAACGTAGCTCATATAGGTATCATACGTTACACTATTTGTTAGGGTCAAAGTGATTATACACTGGCCAAGGGGAGATAACTCTCAACCTACAGACATCAACTAGGCTCTCAGAGAAAACTGTCTTTTGTTTTCACGGTTTACGGTAATCCCTCTAATAATTCAATCACAGGAAGTGAAATTTCCCACCATAAAATCTGGAGGCTGCTCATATTATAAACCCATTATTTCTTCGTTATTTCATTGATTTTAGAGGATGATCAAATTTATCAGAAACACAGATTGAATTTTGTCCAAAAAGTTGGGGTTATTGACTTTTGATTGAGGGATTGAATTATTAGAGGGAATACTGTATCGGTAAAGTCAGTTGTCACTCGATTTTACTGTATTAGCATGGTTAGTGTTTACATACATACCTGTGGAAGTGCTCCATAGTTCCATATATAACCATGGTGGGGAAATAAGTTTTTCACGTATCTAAGTTTTCCTTTCTTTACATCTTGTTTAATTGGGTTGAGCTGTTCTTCTTTACTGATCTGAAACAAACAAAAAATCAGACACGTTAGTACGTGTGACAATTTCAACCAAAATCTATAGGGATTCAGCTGATACGAAGATTTATCAGGTGAAAAACGAGAGACAAAATTGGCTTCAATTTACGCCCTTGCAACATCCAACCAGATTTCGCTTTTGCAACACAGCCATTTTTTCCCCCAAGAAGTCAGTGATCCTCGACCTCAAAATCAACAGGGTGTTTCTTTTCCATTAATGTTAAGGTAAACGGTTTCCTAATGAGTATAATTAGCAATTTTCATTAATTTCCTGTTTGAGGTACAGTGACCTTGGCCTTTGAACTGGACCCCAAATTTGTTACACGACACACCTTCTCCACCTAATGTATCCATTCACCAAACGCTGCATCCATAGATAGGAATCCGATAAAGTGTACCTGTTGTACTTGTCTAAGTATAGATCATATTTGAGATAACGATGTGAATAATGAAACGTAATAAAGTTTTCCTGAACGTTTCACTCGTAGTCTGTCTCAGAGGATTCAAAGGCAGCTTTCTACAGTGGGAAAGAAATCTTCAATGCCTCTTTTGGCGTCAGAGGTGACATTGGCAACGTCATAGTTAGAGCTGCACAGTCTGCGGGACGTCGCGGCAATGCAAAGAATTGAACAGATCTGTAACAATGTTGCATTGTGACGTGATTAATGGTTCCATAATAACGCCACAAGTTTCAACATGCTTGTGGCACTGTGCTCTACAATAACATTAATAACATTGAATTTGTTAAAATTAAAGTCATAAAACAAGAAACAGGGTATAAATCCTATAATTTGTAAGGTTATCTTGAATATGACGTCACGTAAACTTGCAAAAGTACCACAGTTACACATTATAGGCAGCCCAAGGACGCTTTTTGACAGGCATATAAAAATGTCTTGTTAATATGGCATAAACCCTTCATCAGACAGTCAGTTACTGTTTTAGCATCAGGAACTCACTGTGGACTAGACAATAGCCGATTTACCCTAGAATAATTACCTCCATTTTATGATTGGTCCAGCGTGGAATCTCCACAACCATATTGAGCACAGTTTTTTCATCATTTGCATAAAGTGGAATGTCGTGGAATGGGGAAATAATACCTTGAGGCCCACCTGCAATAGAAGAAAATTCTACGAGGTCAGTGATTTAAATCAAGTCATAATTTGGAAAATGAGATTTCAAATCTTCTTGCAAGTTTTCTGGCCTAAGTGAACCCGAACAAAACTTTTGCAATCAAAAAAGAAATTTGTAGGTTTCTTCTATGCCAAAAACCCAATCCCTGAAGTGAAACTCCAGTTTTCCATTTCTTTACAGATTTCCTGGCCTAAAAAAATTAAGTGACCTTGATTTTTGATCATTCTACATGAACCTAAACATTATAGATAGGTATATTTTCTCCCATGGTATATGTAGTTGATGCTACCCTGCGATGCAGATCATATTCATATACTTTGCGCCTTAGCTATAGTACTGTATACGCAGGCGTATAGGAATGGTGAGTTTACGTCAACTCGGCGGATCAAACTTTGCAGTGGCTATAATATATCAGACAAGACATGAAGCTTTTTATCCACTCATTGCAGGGTAACCCAGGGACAATGTATGTACCAACATTTGGTACCAATTCATTCCCCTGGAAAATAGAACGATTGACAGACGAACAAAACCTGGATAATTTCCCATCAAGATCTGTGGCATTACTTGCCTGCTTCTATGGGTGCTCACTTTTATTCAAACCACAACTAAACACAGTGACATGTATGACATTATACATACATGACTGGCCTTGATGTGGTCAGGTACTGTATGACACAATTTCACAAAAGTGCCACAGGCACACATATCCACCTATCCATTTTGCATTTGAACAGTCAAAACTTGGGAAATTTAACAGAGTAGATAGGTAAAAAAAAGAAAAGAAAACAGCCTGAGTACAAAGGTGGCAAATTGTGATATCTGGAGAGTTTTTTATATCCTGGCTAATTTGATCCCACTTTACAAAATTTTACACAAGTTCTTGCAAACAGCTTGCGATGTATAACCATTAATAGAAAAATATAAACTTATTTCTTAACTTCACGTTATAACATGGAAATAAATTAATTGAACTCCGGATTGATAACATGGCAGTGTGACTAACGTCACAGGACCTACGAAATAGGGTTCGATATAATTTAAGTGTGTACTCGAGAGATGACTTGGGGGCCCTGTGTGCTACCATGAGAGAATTTATATAGCGTCTCTAATTGACAGTGGGAACTAGTAACTTTTCCAGATGTCACCGGTGGCGAGTCATTAGCGTAGCAACTATTATCGCCCTCAGTTTCTATTACCCTGGACATTGATCAGCCCGGCAGTACAGCACGAGGTGTTGGGGGGAGAGTCCGAGAGAGCGGGGTACCCCCCCCACCCCCTTCTCGGCATTAGGCGATTTTTTTTTTAAATTAGCGTAGGGAATGGTGCTCTGTCAGAGCAGTTGAGAAATAAATGTTTCTAGTCCCAAATAAGACAGGAAACTGGAAAAGAAACACAAATTTGAAGTGAGAAAGGTCAAGATCAGAGATTTGTTAGAATGCAAGAATCAAATCAGGCATCACTAGAGAGCCATTCTCCATGGATATATTTATTTGGCATTCAACTTCAAGGTACCTCATCTGAAGAGAGTACATAATAATAATCAATGACCAATAAAGCACACACGAAAAAAATAAACAACTGGTTATAGGTTACTGAATTTAAAACACAACGATGATTTTATTATCGATTTCTTCAATAATAACAGATAATAGGGTCATTGTTGTGTTTAAATTTAGTAATTTCTCTCATAAAATCCAGTCATTTTTTATTTCTTTTTGAGGTAGAACATTTTTTAACTATTGACTGAACTGAAGAAATTATGCAATGTTGTATATAGGCTGGATATATAAAACGTGCAGTAATATGCCTTCAATCTCAACGGAATTCCAAGACCAGCAAATGAGTGAAAACGGATACCATCGGAATGTGTGTCAACATTACAATGTATGGTCAGTTAGGCTAAAAATAGATTACTCAGGAATCTCCAGTTTAATACTGGATTCAAATGTACTGTTAAACTAGCCATATTATAGATATCTCATAGTACATGTAGATCTAATAGACTGATTACGACGTACGAGCGAGCGCACACATGCATGTGTGCTTTCAATATAGATATAATTAAAATATTTTTTGGAAGCTGACGTTTTAGAACAACAACAACGACCACCGAAAGCCAACAAAAGATTTACCTTCATTGGACCTCTGACGCTTCTGTGAGAAGAAGTTTTTCAAAGTTGCTTGGCGCTTCATGACAATGATTTATAAAATACATGTCAAGTGATATTCGTGGCTCGGTAAAACTTCGCAGCAGACGAAATAACAACCTCCATTCTCCGATCAAATGATTTGCTTCCTTCATGCATCGTCGCATATACAGCTCGCCTGACGCGAGATTTTGGGATTTCGGTAGCCTTTCGCAATACCACCGGCTAACAGCGACCAGCATGATCACGAGGGTTCCCGAATATTTCGAACAATTTACGGCAGATGTTCGGGAAGCGTGGCGTGGACTATTAGGGAAAACATGGCGGAGCTACCTGGAAACGTATAATGCTGACATATTTTGGCAAGTACCATTAAAGTTACTGATATTTTCGAGTGCTGGGCGCATCATTTTTTTTTTGCTTTAGTGCTGGGCGGCCGAAGTTAGTCCCAGGCGCTTAAAAGTCACAGCGAAGCATACAGCCAACTTGGGTTCCCAATGGGCATGACAGTGTACTCGAGTCATCAATAAATAATAAAAAATTAATTATAAATCGAATTTTCATCAAAATTCGATCAGCTCAGAACTTGCTGGCAACAAATGCACGTTCATGCCAAAAATCAAGGTTCTAATGTCAACGGTTCTCCTTATTTTGCCGACGAAAGGATTCGGATGGACTGACTGACTGACTGACTGATTACCGGACAATTTGCGATCTGTAGCCTACTTCGTAGGAATAAATCTGATAATCTATCTCAGAAAAAGTTAAAAGTCAGTGATTTTGAATCTATTTCTCCTCATTCATATTAACTAGACAGGCCTGAATAAAAATTCGGGAATTAACTCTTGCATAATAACCTGTTCTCATTAATCTAACATTTGGTCAGTTAATCCCTTTGGATTAACCTTCTGCGGCGTAACAACATGCTAATCTGCTTTTGATATAATGCCAATACATGCTGATTGAATTTCTCCTGTTTCCTGTACATGTAAATTCAATAATAGGAAGTATGGCGTAGTGTAGGAAGGAACGAAGACATGAAAACTTGGCTGCATGGCCATGCACAGCCATGCACATTAGTCATTACAAATTATGCAGGCGTCAAACGAAATCCCCAACCTCGGGCAAGGGTCGGGCTTAGTGGGGGATTACCTGGGTTTTCACAACAAGTTAATGCCCCAGGGGGTGGGGCTTTAACATGTATTCAGCCTTATTTAAGTTAAGATTCAGTAGGCATAACAGGTGATTTTTAAATAAAGAGCTTACATGTTAACAAATTTAAGCACAATTAAGTTCTTCGCAACTCAAGTATGATATGATATAAAACAGCATATAACTGATACTTTATTCAAGTACCCACATACATACATCACATGCATAGCGACGATAATTAAATACATAACATGGCAGTGTCACAGGACCTACGAAGTAGGCTAGGCATCAGGACTCGAACGCGCACTGATCTCTTGGTACCCCGTTCCCCCTAAGTTGAAATCCTGCCTATATTAAGATGGGCACAGTCGAAGTCAGAATCGCCCGTGATTTTCATCACAAATCACCAGAAATTTTCATCAAAAGTAGGTCAGCTCAGAACTTGCTGGTAACAGTATCCTAATGCACCTTCATGCCAAAAATCAAGGTTCTAGTGTCAACGGTTCTCCTTATTTTGCCGACGAAAAGATTCAGACGGACTGACTCACTCACTCATTACCGGACAAATTGCAAAAGAGAGCCTAGGAATAGCATTATACAATATTTAAAGTGGCAGAGCGACGTTTCAGACCTTCAATTATATAGTTTGAAACAGCTAATAAATTTTTTCCATTTCTGGGATTCAGGATTGCATTTAGTTTACGAATTGTTGGCCACAAACAAAAATAATGCTTAAAATATAACATAAAGTGGTATTCATCTTCCATAATATTTGCCTGACACAACTTACGTATTCTTTCCGACTTGGGAATATTACTGTATCTCCCCTTTCCTACATTTAATCCAGGATACCCCCCTTTTCTACATTTAACCCATGATACCCGCATCTGAACCTGCAATATGTTTTAACAACCTTTGTACTAAAGGTTATAAATTTTTCTATATAATCGACCATTCCAAAATCGTATTTAATTCTGACGTATGTATGAAATCGACTAGATTTATACAGATTTGCTAACCAGTGTTGTATAAAACAATCTTTGATGGTAATTAAACAATTATTCACTACGAGACGAGGGATTTTCAACATTCAACAAATAACCATATCCATGTGATTGAATTAACTGTCGGACTTCCCGACTCCAGTTGAATATTCTACTGTTACGGACATGCTGTGATGACTGCACTTGATATATCCTGAAAGCAATGCTTGACCTATTGTCCGTTAGTTTTCTCCAAAAATTCAAAACCCTGCATTTACAATCGATAGACAGACTAAAATATCGTTGTCATTGAATTTACGGAAGAGTTTTGACCCGATTCTGTCCATCGGCGGCTATTTTTGAAGGTGAAATGGTGTAATATTTTCACTGTTTTCCCTAATTTCGGCTATGAGTTGAATACATCTGAATATTGAACTTATTAAGCATAATGTGAAACAAAATCTATATTTTTTTCTCTCTCTAGAAAAAACTGTGTATATGTTTATTACTAAGATGAACAAAAGTGGCCATTGTTATGAGGGATGAATGCATGCTTAGCTAAAATTATGAACATTATCTTCCGAGTTCTTCAAACAGTCCAAAGAATTCCTCCAGTCAATTCCGGCACCCTGTCTCCATCTTCAATTGTGGGAACATTAATGAAATTAAATATGAATGAACTCATTGAAGAAATGCACATCAACTTTTGGCCTTGGCCAAGGCAGCACCCATTCTATATGTAAAGTATGGTCACAAAGTCAAAAATATATTTCTGATGACGTCATTTCAAAGGCCTAGCCACAACTGTTCCTTATCAATAACGCCTGCAGTTGATAGTCACAGGCGACGTGCATGGATCTCCGTGTGCTATAATCCGTACCGTATATAAAAGTTCATTTTGATGTTTGAACCTTACCCGTTATTTTCTGGAAGCTAATTCCTTCTCCTCCATGCTTGTCGCTTTTACCCAGCTCCGGTAATTAGCTGCACACGAGCTGTTTTCACAGCGACCCCGACCTCCCCCATATTACGGTAGATGCCATATTGTCTATTTTTGGGTCATTATGCAGGCATGCGAACCGGACAGTCAAGCACAATATGGCATCTACTGTAATATGGGGGAGGTCGGGGTCGCTGTGAAAATGGCTCGTGTGCAGCTAATCACCAGAGCTGGGAACTTTAATAAAATCGACAAGCGTGAAGGAGAAGAAATTAGCTTCCAGAAAATAATGGGTAAAGCCCAACATACACTACGAACATTTTGTTATATTAGAACAGAACAGTTTGTTTGTGTTTTTGTTCGTGGTAACCTCACACTGCCAACATTTTCTCTTGACCGCCAGTCACCGCGATCAAGCAAGCGAGGCCATTTTGTTGTGTCATGTGAGAGCGGCTTCGTCACATGACTGACAGCTGCCAGTTGATTGGATAACTGTTGGTAAATGTTCGGCAAAATGTTCGCGATCACCACACACCGAAGACAAAAACTTGTTTCATGGCGGGTCGCTTGACTACTACTGCATATGGATGATGATGATGATAGATATTTATTTGCCATATAAGGCGCCCCACTTGGAGCGAGTACATGTATATAAACATTACAAAGGACATAAAATATACATAGCATAAGAGCACAATTACATTAAGAGCACAATCACAATACGTACAAAGGACATAAAATATACATAGCATAAGAGCACAATTATATTAAGAGCACAAATACAAAGGACATAAAATATATATAGCATAAGAGCATAATTATATTAAGAGCACAATTACAATACGTACAAAGGACATAAAATATATATATAGCGCAAGATCACAATTATATTAAGAGCACAATCACAACAATTATATTACATGAAAAAAAAAAAAAAAAAAAAACCCCCATAAAAATAAAAATATTAAATACACCTATAAAAGCACCATGGCCCCAGACAAAACCTCATGATTCCATGGTTTTCTGGTCGAAAACAAGGCACACCTCCATAAGAGTAAAGCACTATTGAATGAGACAGATCTATCGTAAAAAGATACTTCTTATGTTGAAGCATTCACGCACGTATCTTGCCAGTCTACGGCAAATTTGTGGATTTTCGTTTGTTAGCACCCAGTAAAACTTGGAATCTGGGTCCAAATTAACAAATTGTGGGCAGTATGAAGTTATTGAACGCAGAAATTCTGCACGATATTTGTTGAAGTGTGAGTATCTCAACAGGAAGTGTTTTTCATCTTCCACTTCACCACTATTACACAGCTTACAGATTCTGTCTTCCGGTTTAGTTTTTTGGTGACGTGTATAACGCCACTGTTCTATCTGAAGTTTGTGAGAACTTATTCGGAGAACAGTGAGGTATTTTCTATCCTCTTTATCTCTTATCAGAGATAAGTACTTTTCTTGCCTGAAATTGTGTTTAAATAATTTGTAAGTTCTAAGTTTACCAGTTGTATTTTCAATATTTTCTCTCCATTTCAATTTAAATTCTTTTGACAACTTTTCTTTGGCAGTTTTAATGATGAATTTTAATTGGTACAAGTGAGGGTTCTGAAACACATACTCCATGTTGAGTAGCTAAATAATATATAGC
The DNA here is from genome assembly GCA_036873755.1 of Hanleya hanleyi. Classification (NCBI taxonomy): domain Eukaryota; kingdom Metazoa; phylum Mollusca; class Polyplacophora; order Lepidopleurida; family Hanleyidae; genus Hanleya; species Hanleya hanleyi. Next base: position 72,373 of record JAVTVY010021853.1, read on the forward strand.
CCTCAAGAGTATGAGGGCTATACGTCGGCCCCAGTCACCTCCAGCGAGGGTTTTAGATAATTTTATTACGAATCACCCACCTCTGAACCTGCCGTACAGCTAAACTCTATCCCCTCCTGCGCACTATTTCAAAATCTTGCACACTATTGTGAAATAGTAACGAATATATCGCCGTCTGAATTTTCCAGTCGGAAACTTCTAGCTCTCTGCGCGCCATGTTGGTGACGTCACTCTATACGGTTAACATGGCGCGTTTAAAGTGGAAGTCGTCTGGGAAATTCAGACGGCGATATATTCGTTACTATTTCACAATAGTGTGCAAGATTTTGAAATAGTGCGCAGGAGGGGATAGAGATTAGATGTACGGCAGGTTCAGAGGTGGGTGATTCGTAATAAAATTATCTAAAACCCTCGCTGGAGGTGACTGGGGCCGACGTATAGCCCTCATACTCTGGAGGGCTATATATTATTTAGCTACATGTTGAGATGACACATAATAAAATACACAGATCTTCCCCAGTCTGTCATAGGCAGTTTGGTGGTTACATCAAAGTTACATGAGTATGCCTCTTGCAAGAGGGAATTTACATCTGCTATGCTGGCCCTATGCCAGTATTTTATCATGTTAACAATGATATTTAAATAAATAGGCAGACTTCCGATTTCTCCCAACACTGCGTTATTCGTGCTTTTTTTATGTACTCCCAGTATACTTTTACAGAACTTAACATGGAGTTTTTCAGCCACACAATCTGTGTGGTATTCCAAAAGGTGTTTTTGTGTTGGAGACACATATCTCACTCCCATATAATATAATAGGTTTAACTGTGTGACTAAAAATGTGCAGACCAGTGTTGACATCTGTAGATAAAGAGTTTAATTGTCTACTAAGTTTAAAATATGCCTTTAAGCCTCTGTTATGTAGATCTAATTTAGCTTTTGTGAAACTACCAGATGCTGAGAAAACTATTCCCAGATAGGTGTAACTCGCTGTATGTTCCAGTATTCTGCCTCTATATTGCAGATTAGTTTCGATAAGCCGTCCTAGTTTATTGAAGATTAGTATTTTGGTTTTTGCTACATTAATGTCTAAGCCCCAATCTGTACAAAACTGATCTACTCTATCTAAACACTTCTGAAGACCCTCTTGGGTTGAGGAGATCAGCACCACATCGTCCGCATACATTAAGATCAGATTATCTGTCTCCAAATATTTGAAAAATAAAAATAAAATAAACAAAGTCTTCTTCTGAAGAATGATAACACAGATGCAGCTAAATAACCTTATTATTTTTGGAAATGTCATAACTATTATGGAAATAACTATTGATGTCCATGTTGTTGTTGTTGCTGTTACTGATTTATATAAAAACTCACTGAAGTAGACTTTGTAATCCAGTGTGTTTAGAGATCCTCGCTCAACGATAGAGTAAGCCATGACGGATAAATGTCGGGTGACAGGCGCGATGAAGCTCAGGACAGGTTGCGGAGTAATGGACGGTTTGACGGGGAAAACAGAGAAGAGTTGACAGAACCGCCGAGACGCTGAACTGAACACCAAAACACGTTGCATTCAGCCGGCTTTTGATCGCGGAAAACGTGTTCAATAAATAAAACGAAAGGCGACACCTGGTGGAATCAATGTGCCCTAGGGGACATCACTCTTGCAGTTACTTGGAGCTGCTTCACGTATTTATCTTGCAGCCCGCGCGAATAAGGAATCCACCACGGCAAAACAATTGCTGAGGCAGAATTAATGCAATCGATTTTACCTCGGCATTTTTATCTCATCAGCTATGACATGTGAATTTCCCAAGACTGAAAATAGCTGCCTTTCATACAATAGGAAGCTCTCAATCATATGTGTGGTCTCCATATTATTCATGATGTAGAAAAGAAAGCAATACATAACTTGCTTACTTTTCTACATCATTGTGTTAGCAAAAAAAAAACATCTTGTGCCTCGGCAAAAAAATTCTGTGGTAAAGTCATTTTGAATCAGTCATTTTAAGGTCGGCATTTGTCATTTGCTGAGGTTGTCTGTCTCACATTACGAGCGAACGAGATTTTCGGCAATATATATATAGGTGGCATTTTTTTCTCAGAGCAGTGAGGTGTAATCTACCTCCCTGGCAGCAAAAATACGAGAGTATATGTTTTTGCACGTGCTTATCAAATTTAAAATGACAACAAATTCATAAAATTGTATTTTACCAACTAGCCTATATATTAATTGCATGGTCTCGCAACTTTGCACATGCTAGCAAAAGCCGGGCAATTTTGACTGGATTTAGACTTAAAGGTAATTCTAAATCCTCTGTTTGACTGATAAGTACTTCTGCAGAGAATGAAAGCTTCACTGTCTTAGGATACAGTTTAACAATGACTTCAACAAAGCTTTTTCTGAGGGGATAAAATGCTAGCGTTACCGGTACTTGCAAGTTAAGCACCATGCAACATGATAACACCAACAGCGCAAAACATAATTTGTTCATTGTTTGTAAACTTGGTTATGGAGATTTGGCGTTTGTGGAGCAAATGCATTTCTTTAATTCTGCAGTAAAACTGTTTTCACACAGAGGCTCGTTACTGTTGTTAATTATGCTGATTGGAGAGGCGGGGGGCGAGGTCGTGAAGTTCTTTTCTTCACGACCTGGATCAATCAGCATAATTAACAAATTATCATTGGTACGAGCCCCTGTGGTTTTCCCCGAAAGGGAGACCGATTGTGTCTGACTCTGGAAGTGAATCAGCAAGAGTAGCGGAGTATCTAGACTTGTGTCTAAATCCTATCTCTCAACAACACGCCAGTTATCTTCGGGATACACCCCATTTCCTTGACATTTTATCATCCCATTCGTTCTCTTCCAATATTTTTCTCTTTACATTGGATGTTGAATCATTATACACCAATATTGACACTGACGATGGCCTCCAGATTATAGCTGATACATTAGCAAAAAATCCGTCTACCGGTCGGAACGATTCGTTGTTCATGAAGTTACTTGATATTTTTCTCAAACGCAATGATTTTGTATTCGACCACTCCAACTACCTTCAAATCAAAGGGACGGCCATGGGCAAGCGTTTTGCGCCCAGCTATGCTAATATATATATGGCCAGATGGGAGAATGAGGCTCTCTCAGAATGTCCTATTAAACCACTTCTTTGGAAGCGTTACATAGATGACATTTTTGGAATTTGGGGCGGTAGTATTGACGATTTTCATGTTTTCGTTGATATTTTGAACTCACAAAACCCCAATATCCGCTTACAGAGTAACCTGCAATTACATTCTCTTCCATTTCTTGATGTAATGGTATATAAAGGCAGCCGATTCAATTCCATGGGAATTTTAGATACTAAAGTTTATTTCAAACCCACAGACAGCCACCAGTTGCTGCATCGGAGTTCCTTTCATCCGCATTATACATTCCCGGGCATTGTTAAATCGCAGTTTTTGCGATTTTTGCGTATTTGTAATAATGTATGCGATTACCAGTTGGCTTGCTCTATTTTGATTCAGGCACTAAGAAACAGAGGCTATTCTGATCGTAAACTTCGGCAAATTAAAAGTGATGTTATTCAACTCTATCACAATCCTATGTGTAAAAAAGCACCAAAAAGATCTTCACATTTGCCACTAATCATTCCATATTCGCCTTCTGCACATTCAACTATACATTTTATTGGAAATCTTTATGATAGATTGAATATGAAACTATCGGGCTTATTACCAGCCATTAAAACTGTATACAGTAGGCAAGCGAACCTTAGAGAGCATTTGGTACGCGCTCGTCTACGTTGATATTCGTGTAATACATGACCCTTATTGATTGAGTCCTTTATTCACCGACCTAGACGCTTATTTTTTCTCTCTCTCTTTGACGACTGAGCTTATTTCGGGCCTAACACCTTCACTGCTTGGTGGACAGTTTAATTATCACAATACGCATGTGCAGCCCATAATTTTCAACCAATCAGAATTTAATAGAGGGCGCTGCAAAATAGTGGTCTTGTCATACGGGCTACTATAATTTCAACCAATCAAATTGAATAGAGGGCGCTGCAAACTACTATGCAGAAATATCCGGGTACTTGATTTCAATCCCCTATATAACCAGTAGTTTTCGCTTCACAGCTCACATTTTAGCACAAATTTATCGGTGTTATAAGCCAACCACTGGCTATTTTATTTCCTTTTTTATGATTTTATTTCCACAACTGCAAAAATATCCTGCGTGCGTACAGTCTACGGTGACGTAAAACGTCATCGACGGACGTCAAGGCAGATATGGTGATTGTTTTGGTGAAAATATATGATGTTTGAGATATACTAATTAGGTATTTTCCCCTTCTATAATGATTCGTGTGAAAACGTTAAACACAATAGATTGCACAATGTTGAGTAGCCTACTGTCGTATAACACTCTGCTTTGACAAGCCTCGAAAATGATTGTCGCCATTTCTGACGTATGCTATCAGCTAACCAATCGAGAAGCGTCTGGAACCGAAAACCGCCGCCAAAGTCTTCAAAATTACCATTTGCGTACACTTTGGCTTGTGAATCGTGTGTCTCCATTATCGCGGAGCGATATCCGATAATTTACCGGATTCTATTCGGCCTTCATCCAGCGGAGAACAGACTCGAGAAATCTGATAAATTACAAGTTTTTCATACCACTTCGGAAACAGATATTGCCTGGGCTTACAAAATATATAGGTATGAATAACTTTCGTATCATCCAAGAGGTGTGGCAGATCTGTAATTTTGAACAAGTAGGACATCACATGACTCGAAAATGGCGAGTTACGTTGGGGTTACGTCGGTAGACTTTACCTGATTGACTGACGAAGTCACGTGTTTTTGATTTCTGGAAATTCCCTCTTGCAGTTGCCGAAAGTAGGCTGAGAATGGATACACACGATCCCAGGTTGCAAAATTACATGGGTCAATTCGGAGTCACGTGCCTTCATTTTCGGATAATTGCTTTGCAGCATGTCAAGCCAGACATGGTGGCGACAGTAAATATCACATTTACAATATTAGGTTTTACAATCAAACACTTTTTGACGCAAAACTATATTTTCTGGATCAACTCATTGCATTTCTCGCCCAAGTCACAAATAAAATATTACTGTCGCCCTGAGCTGTGAATTAACATATGACATGTTGATATATTAGCTTCCACTAGCAGATCGTGTTATTAATTCCAATACAACTGTTATATTGATGTTTTTACAGTAACAACAAGTAAGCATTTGTGGTTTTCTATACACATTCAGCTCACCCGTATTTTGCAATGTCGATACAAATTTATTCACCAATGGGAGGCGATACAGACAGAGAGAAGATATTGCAAAGGTAGTCACGACTTCCTCCAATGTCGAACACGACACGGATGTGCCGGAGTATGCTAGAGAGGAGATAAAGTTTACAGGATACATTCCAGACATATTGTGGTAGTATGGCCGTATTTTCCAACCTTGAGAATTTTCAATTTGGAGAGGTAAACTTTCACCAATTCATTCAACTATTGAAATGTCCCAGGGTTTTTTTAAACGCCTGCTGCTGCAAATGGTTTCCAAACGTTAAAATAGATTCGTATTAAAAACAACGATATTTCACAGGAAACAACAATTCCCCTTTAGAGCAAAATGTCTTGTAGCTATAAACTGTTTGCGGTCGGACTTTATTCTTACCGGACACTCTTCCCTTTAACTCTATCTGGCCTGGGATTTTTTGGGACCTGTCCAGGCCTGGGGAGGGGTCATTTCGGCATCCCCCCTCCCTAATTATTTTTCTCAGCCCCTGAAACTTACCACACTGTACCCTTGGGGGTCATGCTCTACCTGAATATGTAAAAAAAAAAATCCAAGATGGCCGCTTTGATGTCGTCTGTCACAGTGATGTCATTTTCAAAAAAGGAATTTTTTCGTCGATTTTTCGTCAGATTTTTTCGAATTTTCATTTTTATGTAATTTCTCGGCGAAAACTTCACTGATAAATTAGTAAATATTAATCTGATGTGAAATAAAATATTTTTTGCACACTGTTTCTCTCGGAAAAGCAGAAATTTTGAAGAGAAATGACCCCAATATAATAAATTAAAAAGTCACGGAGTGTCATCAGCTCTCAATTTTCTAGCGTTCCGAAGATAGGGGGGGGGGCAGCACTGGTAGGGTTAACACTCGTACGTGACTCGAGTCCGAATCATTCATGTACAATTATACCGTATATAAATAACGTGAGTGGTGAAGTGGAGTATGCTGATACAAGCCGCAATTATTTGATCTTGTGAATGGAGATACAACGGTACAGGTCTCTGGAGCTTCCGATTTCGTGATATTTGAAACTATAGTGGTTTAGATACGAAGAGAAGTCAGAAATTCCGAATTATAGAAAATAAGCTGAAATAACTTTTTAAATTTTAGAATGCATTCTTGTATCATCGTAAAGATCCGTTGGGGTAATAACTCCTTTGAACAGGTCCTGTTCCAAACTTTCTCGATATAAATGGAGAACAACCGACTAATCTCGCGCAAATTTCTGGGTAGTAAAATTTCATTTCTGACTATCTTTCGCAACGGGGATACAGGGTTTAACTTGGGATAACCGGCACAGTAAAAGATGCCAAAAGGTGTCGTCCGCCATAGATCACTACTCTGGAGCTCTCTACAGCCTACAAGCTATAAAGGGCCAAGGCGGAACCACCAGGTGAGTGCACATGCGTGCGATTACGTCACTTCCGGTGATGACATCGCCTGCAAGAGCTCCGGGCCCCAAGAATAGGGTCCATGCGGCACCATCTGGTGAGGTGAGCGGACCAGATCAGTCGTAACCTACGCCACGAGAGCTTCAATACACCATGCATGCTATATTTGGATGAGGTAGTAAGTGAGTGAGTGAATAGAATTTAACGTCGCTTTCAACAATATTTCAGCTATATCGCGACGAACCAACTAAGCATCACCCAGCCAAGTTGCGTTCCTGCGACTTCAAAGAAGAAATCTTTGAAGCAGCATGGAACCAGACACCCTCCATCCATCCAATAAAACACCGAGGACAGCAGACAAGACACAGACAGGACACTTACATGGTGCAATAAAGACAAGTGATATTACAGTGCTAGACATCACATTATCAAGTTCCTGTTGCTTCTCAGCAAAATGCTTTGAAGAAACAGGAACCTGTGCCAACCCAATCACCCGCTGGATGAGGTATATCCCTATATGATCAAAACATGCCCCTCCGTGACCCCCCCCCCCCCCATACCATCTTTTTCTACTCTTCCACTACTGTACATGCGCTGAAAGATGTCCACATACAAAACCCAGTACCCCAGTCGGAATCTACCAGAAGAGAACTTCACGATATCAAGCACGCCCCATTCTAACTCCCTGCAAAATTCCGAAACTGTCCCCTTTGTCTACTACTTCCCGACTGCGCATGCGCAGATTGACGGCACTTCCAATAAAACCCACCCCAGGCTGACTCTACACTAGTAGCACTTCCAAATGAGATCACACACGGCTCATTCGGACCATGCATGGTCCTCCTATACCTCAAACTCGCCCGTGCGCACTTCCGAAACTGTCCCCTTTTTCTACTACTGCCCAACTGCGCATGCGCAGATAGACAGGACATCCAATAAAAAGACGACAGTCTGACTCTACATCACGAGAGCTTCAAAAGACACCGCACGTCCCATTTGGACCACGAATGGCTTACCTATACCCTAAAACGTCCACCCTGACCTTCTTACAAAGTGAATCCGCATCATGACTTTCAGCGAAAGTCAACCCACGGATCCGACACACCTCCCATCGTAGCTACAGCATGAGACAGAGCACCCAATTCTAATTGTTCTACCCTATCTTTGGAAAGATAGCTGCTACTCCGTGGCTTTGTAGTTTATCATATTGGGGTTATTTTTAGCCTATTTGCATAACTCCGCATGGCGGCCATTTGGGGTACCCAATTTGGGGCATTTTTCTTCAAAATCCTGACTTTGGGGGAGAGGGGAAGGGGGAGCGTTTCGACATCCCACATCAGCCCATCAATATTAAGTAAAAAGCAGTGACCTAAAAGGGGCCTTAAATAACTCAAATGCGCTTGGTATCCAATTTATCTTAAACTTCATTCAGCTTGGATACCCATTTCTTTTACGAAGAACACCAGACAAAATGTTTTAAAGAGTTTCAAGACCCATGCATGTTTTGGTCATATTTGGGTCTTCCCATATTATTCATGATGTAGAAAAGAAAGCAATACATAACTTGCTTACTTTTCTACATCATTGTGTTAGCAAAAAAAAAAACATCTTGTGCCTCGGCAAAAAAATTCTGTGGTAAAGTCATTTTGAATCAGTCATTTTAAGGTCGGCATTTGTCATTTGCTGAGGTTGTCTGTCTCACATTACGAGCGAACGGGATTTTCTGCAATATATATATAGGTGGCATTTTTTTCTCAGAGCAGTGAGGTGTAATCTACCTCCCTGGCAGCAAAAATACGAGAGTATATGTTTTTGCACGTGCTTATCAAATTTAAAATGACAACAAATTCATAAAATTGTATTTTACCAACTAGCCTATATATTAATTGCATGGTCTCGCAACTTTGCACATGCTAGCAAAAGCCGGGCAATTTTGACTGGATTTAGACTTAAAGGTAATTCTAAATCCTCTGTTTGACTGATAAGTACTTCTGCAGAGAATGAAAGCTTCACTGTCTTAGGATACAGTTTAACAATGACTTCAACAAAGCTTTTTCTGAGGGGATAAAATGCTAGCGTTACCGGTACTTGCAAGTTAAGCACCATGCAACATGATAACACCAACAGCGCAAAACATAATTTGTTCATTGTTTGTAAACTTGGTTATGGAGGTTTGGCGTTTGTGGAGCAAATGCATTTCTTTAATTCTGCAGTAAAACTGTTTTCACACAGAGGCTCGTTACTGTTGTTAATTATGCTGATTGGAGAGGCGGGGGGCGAGGTCGTGAAGTTCTTTTCTTCACGACCTGGATCAATCAGCATAATTAACAAATTATCATTGGTACGAGCCCCTGTGGTTTTTCATAGGGGAAAAATAGCCAAAAATATCCTGCGTGCGTACAGTCTACGGTGACGTAAAACGTCATCGACGGACGTCAAGGCAGATATGGTGATTGTTTTGGTGAAAATATATGATGTTTGAGATATACTAATTAGGTATTTTCCCCTTCTATAATGATTCGTGTGAAAACGTTAAACACAATAGATTGCACAATGTTGAGTAGCCTACTGTCGTATAACACTCTGCTTTGACAAGCCTCGAAAATGATTGTCGCCATTTCTGACGTATGCTATCAGCTAACCAATCGAGAAGCGTCTGGAACCGAAAACCGCCGCCAAAGTCTTCAAAATTACCATTTGCGTACACTTTGGCTTGTGAATCGTGTGTCTCCATTGTCGCGGAGCGATATCCGATAATTTACCGGATTCTATTCGGCCTTCATCCAGCGGAGAACAGACTCGACAAATCTGATAAATTACAAGTTTTTCATACCACTTCGGAAACAGATATTGCCTGGGCTTACAAAATATATAGGTATGAATAACTTTCGTATCATCCAAGAGGTGTGGCAGATCTGTAATTTTGAACAAGTAGGACATCACATGACTCGAAAATGGCGAGTTACGTTGGGGTTAGTCGGTAGACTTTACCTGATTGACTGACGAAGTCACGTGTTTTTGATTTCTGGAAATTCCCTCTTGCAGTTGCCGAAAGTAGGCTGAGAATGGATACACACGATCCCAGGTTGCAAAATTACATGGGTCAATTCGGAGTCACGTGCCTTCATTTTCGGATAATTGCTTTGCAGCATGTCAAGCCAGACATGGTGGCGACAGTAAATATCACATTTACAATCAAACATTTTTTGACGCAAAACTATATTTTCTGGATCACCTCATTGCATTTCTCGCCCAAGTCACAAATAAAATATTACTGTCGCCCTGAGCTGTGAATTAACATATATGACATGTTGATATATTAACTTCCACTAGCAGATCGTGTTATTAATTCCAATGCAACTGTTATATTGATGTTTTTACAGTAACAACAAGTAAGCATTTGTGGTTTTCTATACACATTCAGCTCACCCGTATTTTGCAATGTCGATACAAATTTATTCACCAATGGGAGGCGATACAGACAGAGAGAAGATATTGCAAAGGTAGTCACGACTTCCTCCAATGTCGAACACGACACGGATGTGCCGGAGTATGCTAGAGAGGAGATAAAGTTTACAGGATACATTCCAGACATATTGTGGTAGTATGGCCGTATTTTCCAACCTTGAGAATTTTCAATTTGGAGAGGTAAACTTTCACCAATTCATTCAACTATTGAAATGTCCCAGGGTTTTTTTTAAACGCCTGCTGCTGCAAATGGTTTCCAAACGTTAAAATAGATTCGTATTAAAAACAACGATATTTCACAGGAAACAACAATTCCCCTTTAGAGCAAAATGCCTTGTAGCTATAAACTGTTTGCGGTCGGACTTTATTCTTACCGGACACTTCCCTTTAACTCTATCTGGCCTGGGATTTTTTGGGACCTGTCCAGGCCTGGGGAGGGGTCATTTCGGCATCCCCCCTCCCTAATTATTTTTCTCACCCCCTGAAACTTACCACACTGTACCCTTGGGGGTCATGCTCTACCTGAATATGTAAAAAAAAAAAAATCCAAGATGGCCGCTTTGATGTCGTCTGTCACAGTGATGTCATTTTCAAAAAAGGAATTTTTTCGTCGATTTTTCGTCAGATTTTTTCGAATTTTCATATTTATGTAATTTCTCGGCGAAAACTTCACTGATAAATTAGTAAATATTAATCTGATGTGAAATAAAATATTTTTTGCACACTGCTCAAAAAGCAGAAATTTTGAAGAGAAATGACCCCAATATAATAAATTAAAAAGTCACGGAGTGTCATCAGCTCTCAATTTTCTAGCGTTCCGAAGATAGGGGGGGGGGCAGCACTGGTAGGGTTAACACTCGTACGTGACTCGAGTCCGAATCATTCATGTACAATTATACCGTATATAAATAACGTGAGTGGTGAAGTGGAGTATGCTGATACAAGCCGCAATTATTTGATCTTGTGAATGGAGATACAACGGTACAGGTCTCTGGAACTTCCGATTTCGTGATATTTGAAACTATAGTGGTTTAGTTACGAAGAGAAGTCAGAAATTCCGAATTATAGAAAATAAGCTGAAATAACTTTTTAAATTTTAGAATGCATTCTTGTATCATCGTAAAGATCCGTTGGGGTATAAATAAATAACTGTAGACTCCTTTGAACAGGTCTTGTTCCAAACTTTCTCGATATAAATGGAGAACAACCGACTACTCTCGCGCAAATTTCTGGGTAGTAAAATTTCATTTCTGACTATCTTTCGCAACGGGGATACAGGGTTTAACTTGGGTTAACCGGCACAGTAAAAGATGCCAAAAGGTGTCGTCCGCCATAGATCACTACTCTGGAGCTCTCTACAGCCTACAAGCTATAAAGGGCCAAGGCGGAACCACCAGGTGAGTGCACATGCGTGCGATTACGTCACTTCCGGTGATGACATCGCCTGCAAGAGCTCCGGGCCCCAAGAATAGGGTCCATGCGGCACCATCTGGTGAGGTGAGCGGACCAGATCAGTCGTAACCTACGCCACGAGAGCTTCAATACACCATGCATGCTATATTTGGATGAGGTAGTAAGTGAGTGAGTGAATAGAATTTAACGTCGCTTTCAACAATATTTCAGCTATATCGCGACGAACCAACTAAGCATCACCCAGCCAAGTTGCGTTCCTGCGACTTCAAAGAAGAAATCTTTGAAGCAGCATGGAACCAGACACCCTCCATCCATCCAATAAAACACCGAGGACAGCAGACAAGACACAGACAGGACACTTACATGGTGCAATAAAGACAAGTGATATTACAGTGCTAGACATCACATTATCAAGTTCCTGTTGCTTCTCAGCAAAATGCTTTGAAGAAACAGGAACCTGTGCCAACCCAATCACCCGCTGGATGAGGTATATCCCTATATGATCAAAACATGCCCCTCCGTGACCCCCCCCCCCCCCATACCATCTTTTTCTACTCTTCCACTACTGTACATGCGCTGAAAGATGTCCATATACAAAACCCAGCACCCCAGTCGGAATCTACCAGAAGAGAACTTCACATATCAAGCACGCCCCATTCTAACTCCCTGCAAAATTCCGAAACTGTCCCCTTTGTCTACTACTTCCCGACTGCGCATGCGCAGATTGACGGCACTTCCAATAAAACCCACCCCAGGCTGACTCTACACAAGTAGCACTTCCAAATGAGATCACACACGGCTCATTCGGACCATGCATGGTCCTCCTATACCTCAAACTCGCCCGTGCGCACTTCCGAAACTGTCCCCTTTTTCTACTACTGCCCAACTGCGCATGCGCAGATAGACAGGACATCCAATAAAAAGACGACAGTCTGACTCTATATCACGAGAGCTTCAAAAGACACCGCACGTCCCATTTGGACCACGAATGGCTTACCTATACCCTAAAACGTCCACCCCTGACCTTCTTACAAAGTGAATCCGCATCATGACTTTCAGTCAACCCACGGATCCGACACACCTCCTATCGTAGCTACAGCATGAGACAGAGCACCAAATTCTAATTGTTCTACCCTATCTTCGGAAAGATAGCTGCTACTCCGTGGCTTTATCATATTGGGGTTATTTTTAGCCTATTTGCATAACTCCGCAAGCAGAGGATGCATGGCGGCCATTTGGGGTACCCAATTTGGGGCATTTTTCTTCAAAATCCTGACTTTGGGGGAGAGGGGAAGGGGGAGCGTTTCGACATCCCACATCAGCCCATCAATATTAAGTAAAAGGCAGTGACCTAAAAGGGGCCTTAAATAACTCAAATGCGCTTGGTATCCAATTTATCTTAAACTTCATTCAGCTTGGATACCCATTTTAAAGAGTTTCAAGACCCATGCATGTTTTGGTCATATTTGGGTCTTCTTTGAGCTCGAGATGACCCTAAAATGACCTCAATTCCAATATTGAATGTGTTTAAGCCTAAATAATTTAGCGTGGATACCCAACGGTAACATCGCGATGGAAATTAAGTTAGGATGGATTTATATCAATACCTTATTTGACCCAAAACTGACCGGAAAATGACATCAAATGCATAAAATCCGAGTGGTATATAGAGACCGGATTTGGGACATTTAAGGTCATTTCGCGGTCACTTTAAGGTCCAACAAGCACCCTTCCACACAAAGAACTATATTTTAAGCAGGTATGCTTGTGTAACAAACAATGCCACCAAAAGTTACGTTTGATGTCCATGGCGGTATTTGGAGTTGCCGTCTGAATCTGACTATAACCTGAGAGTCACTTTGGTCTCCCACTCGGATAGACAAGACTCTCGTTGAAAATGGCACGAAACGATGCAATCTTAATAAATTAATATCCTATCAAGCCATGATCAGGCGATGTAGAATCGGCCATACCCGATTAACTCACAAACATTTACTAATAAAGGAACGAGCCCCAATGTGTATTCCATGCCACGAAGATCCCACAGTGAAACATATTCTGATCGACTGTACAGATTTTAAGATTGTATACGTAGATTCTTTTTATCAAGCAGCTACTTTAGAAGATTTTTTTAGTGGGGTAAAAGAAGATTGTATTTTAGGTTATTTGAAAGAAACCTTGTTTTTGTTAGAATATTTAGACTTTTGTTTGATCGTCGCTATATAGCTGAAATATTGCTGCATGAACGCGACATTAAACCCTAATTCTCTCTCTCTCTCTATCTCTCTCTCTCTCTCTCTCTCTCTCAATGCTCAGTAGTGTATAGAGCGTATATTGACTCGCACATTGACGAGTGCGCAGGTGTTTCTGCGCAGATGACGTCACTTCCGGTTCATAGTGTAGACAGAGTATATACACTCGCACGAGCACTCATTGACCTCAGAATGACGTCACAACTGCGTCCATGTTGTAAATCAAGATGGCGGCGTGGTTCGGGCATGTTCGGGCGTGTTCGGGCATGTTCGGGTTGTCGGCCCTGTTGTAAAGCAAGATGGCGGCGGTGTGTCGGCCCTGTTGTAAAGCAAGATGGCGGCGTGGTTCGGGCATGTTCGGGCATGTTCGGGCAAAAAAAAAGTTCCGGCAAAAAAAAAAAAAAAAAAAATGTATTCATGCGCGGTGATGCGGTTTGGCCGTGGTTTTGGCGGTGATTCGGTCTCGGGAAAAAGCTTCCGCGGAGAAAAAGTAGTCCCTAGATAAAATGGTCCGATGGGGTCGAGTGAGGTATCAAAGTGAAGGTTAGGTGAAGGAGCATCTAATGGGCTGGGTGTGGGGTTGAAATATCGTCATTCTGCGCATGCGCGGCGGCCGAAGGGTATGAAAATAGCCTTTTTGGAGCTAGGGGAGCCCCTAAGGGTCCGATGGGGTCGAGTGAGGTATCAAATTGAAGGTTAGGTGAAGGGGCATCTGATGGGCTGGGCGCGGGGTTGAACTGGTCTCGTCCAATCAGAAGCGAGTATTTCAAATCCGTCCCAGAGCTCTCGTCCAATCAGAAGCGAGTATTTTGACCCGGTGCATTATGGGACATATCCAAGATGGCGGCACGTATGTTCAAGATGGCGGCACATCCGGTGTCGAAAACTGGCCATTTTGTCGGATGTGGTCACTTAGTGTCGAAAACTGGACCCTGTATGACGTCACTTCCGGGTTTTTCACTAAAAACTACATCCAAACATAGAAGAGTTCCTAATGTTTCCTCTTAGACGTCCGTATGTTCAATCGCCGGTGGGTTTTCCCGCCCCGCCCCAGCGCCCCGCAGCGCGAGCGCGCGCGCGAGTTCTCCGGAAGTGCGCGTCATCCCCGGCAGTGCGCGCGCGGACGCGGGTCAAAAGGTCAAAGGGTCACCTCCATGTCAGACGGTCCAATGTCCAATGAGACAATGTTGCGGCATCGCTATAGTCAGAGCTTGAGCACAATAAAAAATTCTAGATTCTAGGGGGATTCTAGATGAACCTGGGAAAGATGGGCAGTTCCATTTGGACCAATCAGCGGTCGAGAAAAAGAGCCAATCAGCGGTCGAGAAAAAGAACCAATCAGCGATCGAACAATCAGCCAATCGAATGGGCCATATCCAAGATGGCGGCACGTATGTTCAAGATGGCGGCACATCCGGTGTCGAAAACTGGCCATTTCGTCGGGATGTGGTCACCTAGTGTCGAAAACTGGTCCTTGTATGGGTCCTGCTAAACGTTTTGACGCCATGATATAGACCGGAGAGAGAGAGAGAAAACAACAACAACAAGGATGACACATGAGGGAACAACAACAACAACAAGTTTTTTTTTCATATAGTTTATTTTCCCCTCCATCATAACATACCCACGCTGGGGGAGCCGCGTTGGGTATGTTTACAATTCAAGAAAGACTCTTGTCCAATCAGAGACCGCCATTTGCATCTGTGCTATTCGTTCCTGTCCGTTAGATGTATTCTTGTCCAATCAGAGGTCGCCATTTCAGAGAGTTCCTTCTTCGGTCATGTTCATTCTGAACCGTTTATTCTAATCATCGTCGGCCAGGCCTGGATATTCTTCGGGCAGCATGTCCTGAAACAGTTGTTTGCGCATTCTGATTTCCAGGGCCTCGGTGGGTGGTAAACCCATATCCTCTTTCAAGTGACGCTTGGTCTTCATGATGGACCTGTGCGTGGGGTCCCCTTTCATTTCAAGCGGTAGTAAGGTATACTGTTCATAGATCGCCATGGCTGTTTTCCTGATGCGGGGGCGCATTTGGGTGTACGTCTGTTGTAAATTATCCTCTCCGGCGTCCTCGATCGCTTCAGCGTGAGTATTGATAGCTGCTGTCACAATACGATCCCAGAAGGTAGGTTCTGCCTCACTTTCCTGGGATGAAGGCTGATTCTCTGAGGTCAAGCTCTCCATATCAGTAGATAGACTGTCAGCCATCTTGGATTCGGTATCAGTCGATGCACTCTCATCAATCTCTGTATCAGTATCTGCCTCAACGGGCTCCTCGGCGTCTTCAGTCCCATGTATATTTTTCTGGTGTCGCATCATATCGTAATGTCTGGTGAACGTGCGTTCACACTCAGAACAAGTATAAGCCATGTTGACGGTTGAACGTCGACTGTGCGTGTTTTGGGAATACGCTCGCTTTTATAGACAGTAACGCCCATCAACGCTTAGCTCAACGCTTCAACGCCCTGGTGAATTAGCTCAGAAGCTCTGATTTCATGGAATTGACACCAATTCATCGAAATGCAGTGACGCCCGTCAACGCCCGTCGTTACGCCTTAACGCTCGTCTCAACGCTTTAACACACTTTCTTAATGCTTTAACGTTGTTTAATGATGCGTTCGAACAAATGTTTCTTTTGTGCTATTGCTCTGACATACGCCGCTTTCCAGTTCATGCCCGAGGTTTTCAACAT
This sequence comes from Hanleya hanleyi, assembly GCA_036873755.1. Classification (NCBI taxonomy): domain Eukaryota; kingdom Metazoa; phylum Mollusca; class Polyplacophora; order Lepidopleurida; family Hanleyidae; genus Hanleya; species Hanleya hanleyi. The sequence continues at coordinate 88,914 of JAVTVY010021853.1, forward strand.
CGACGCTGTTCTTTCAATTTCCATATGGACTGGGTCCTTATCCAACAATTTCATATGGGTCAGTAAGTCGACATACTGCTGACGTAAAGCCCGTCGTAGTCTGGGTGCCAATCTGTTATGGGCTAAAATTGCAGCTTCCTCTTTCGAATACCCTTTGCGTTGAAACTTGTTTCCTGTGGCCTCCAACATCCCGCCCATCTCGGCGTCCATACTTTCTTTGAACAAATCCTTCCATAGCCTCGAGTTCACATTATGTTCTTCAACCTCGGGTTGGGCCTTCACGGTTGGGTGATATTCCAGGACTGATGGTATGAAGCGGGCCCGCTGTATGGGGGTGGGCTTCTGCTGCTGCTCTGCCAGGAGTGCACTCGGCGGATGGTGTAGGGGTATAGGCCGTTGTGGTGATTCCTCGCCGGGTAACAGGTGGGTCGTCAGCCGACGATCTTCGGGGGTATGGGCTTTTAAATCTACGAACAGGTAGCCGTACGGACGAATTGTCGCTTCTTGAAACGCCCACATAAAATGGTCAATGTTCTGAGGATAAATTCGACTACCAAACACACGGATTTGTGCTCTATCAATGGGATTGGAGAACAACACAAAGTATTGGCAGTTCAAGGCAATATCTCTGGACGCCTTCCCTTGAGGAAAGAGATTCTGAGTCAAATAGATGACGGACAGATTTCGATGATGGGACCCTTTGGTGAATAGGTCGGCGATTTTCGAATTGTCCTTGGCCGCACTCATCAGATCATCGAGCACTACCACGTTGGTCTGCTCGGAATCGAAGTAATAGGGTTCGTCTATGTCGTGAGGAATTCCTGGAACAAAGCTCACATTCTGTAGTCGTGCAGTTTCGTAGGCGGGCTGCCATTGGCTATAACACCAAACAACACGTGTCGGAGCTGGGGTTGCCACACCTTCCTCTAAGAACTTCATCACCCAGGACGTCTTTCCACACCCCGTAGGGCCGCTCACCGTCATCGTATAAGGGTGCTCTAATACTGTCGTGTGTGACGTAGGTGTTGATCGTTCCTCGCGCGTACTTTGAATTTGCACGTTATCGGGACTCCGTTCCTTGAGATGGCTTCGCTGTATATGTCTACGTAGATTAAATGGCGTGGAAAATGACTTCGAACACAAGTGACATGCGTAAACCATGGCTCTCATCTCCACGGACACCAGGCGTATAATGAAGCTTTCACAGATGCATGTGTGTGTTTATATGCAAGAGCTCCGAGCTCGCGGAGCTCTTGGAGCTCCGGAGCTCATGGAACTCGGAGCTCCGGAGCTCCGACGCCACCACCGGGCGTTGACGGGCGTTGCTACAAGAGAACTCGGAGCTCCGGAGCTCCGGAGCTCCGGAGGTCACTTCCGCTTCCGTTCACGTGACCGGAACTGACCTTTGACCCCGGCGCGCGCGCGAGGATCAGCTGTTTACACCGGACGACCGATCCCCAGACCAATTGGCATGGTCTCGTGCTATCGAAGACGCGCTGGCTGAACCCCATGAAAAACAACATGATGATGACGAATCCGATACTAGTACTACAGACCGGAAAAGTATATCTAGAGAAGGCACAGAGGTTAGCGTGTCAGTGTCACCTGATGAAGCGAACGACGGGGACCTACCAGCACGATGAAGGGTAAAAAGAAGAACACGGTGATGAGGCGGTCCCCCAAGGGAAAAAAGGCGTCTACAGTCAACAAGGTGTTAACCGATTTGTATTACAACCCTACCAGTCCAGCCGCATATAGTGCTGTGGGAGCACTGGCTCGAGCTGTCCATTCGCAAGGCATCAGTCGAACTGAAGTACGAGACTGGTTAAAAACCCAAGACACGTATAGTTTACATCGAGCAGCTCGACGACATTTTCGCCGTAACCGAGTCATCGTCGGAGGCATAGATGCACAATGGCAGGCGGATTTAGTGGATATGAGTCGATTTGCACCTGACAATGATGGACATCGGTACATGTTGACCTGTATCGATATTTTATCCAAGTATGCCTGGGTACTATCCATTCGCACCAAAACAGGAGAGAATCTAATAGCAGCGTTCCAGCGGATTTTCAAGACGGGGCGCAAACCTCTGTATTTGCAAACGGATGAAGGCACAGAATTTCTCAACCGACCCTTTCAAGCCTTTCTTAAGAAACAGAAGGTATTTTTCTTCCATACGTACAACGAGACCAAAGCCTCTGTGGTGGAACGATTCAATCGGACCTTCAAAGGACGCATGTACAAGTATTTTACTGCCAAAAACACCCGACGGTACATCGATGTACTACCTCAACTGGTGCAAGGGTACAATCGAGCCTATCATCGCAGTATCCAGCGAGCTCCCCGTGATGTAACAGAAGGCAACGAACATCAAGTGCGCCGTACGCTGTACTCAACCAGTCCACCACCACCACGTACGGCACCCCGTTACAAACGCGGCGATGTGGTACGGATCAGTAAAGTGAAAGGCCGATTTGAGAAAAGTTATTTGCCCAACTGGAGTGACGAGCACTTTATCATCGTTCGCCATAAACCTCGACAGCCACATGTCTATGAACTGGAGGATCTCCAAGGAGAAACACTGCAAGGCACGTTTTATGAGGCAGAATTACAACCGGTGGTGAAAACACGGCAAGATTACTACACGGTGGAAAAGATTTTGAAAACGGAACGTCGACGGGGTATCCCCTATCATTTCGTCAAATGGCAAGGGTGGCCCAGTTCGTTTAATTCCTGGGTGTCAGGCCGTGACATGAAACGACTATAAATTCTACCGCACATCACCAGCCCGCTTCAGTGTAGATGGGATACCATGGAGAGTGCACGTCTACCCTTACTGTTACGGACTCGAAAAGGACAAGTCGGTACGCTGTTGTGTGCAGTAGTGCTTCTGGGTACCTTATTTGGAGGTGTGTTCTACGATTTGGCGTACGTCATATCCTGTTTTTCAACACTCATTCTTCATCCAAGTGCTGCTCCACCGGTGCCTGAACGTCAAGTGCAATTACCCAACAGTACCACCACCACCACCACCACGACCACGCGCCTGCCTACCACGCCGTTTTTTAAGCGTACTACTACTACTCCACCTGACCGTCAGCCTGCCGTATCAACCCCTGAGACGACGGAGCCTATCATTACAACACTCAGCCCTACCACACCGCCGTCTAAGCGTACTACTACTCGACCTCACCGCCATCAGCCTACCGGTGCCGTATCTACTGACCGATTCGAACGTTCCACTACTCCATCACCCACACCCACCCACACGATTCACGTGGGCTCCGGTGAATCACGTTTACCACGGCAACGGTACCCATTTGACTACCAGCCCCGGTGGGATCGACGTCGTCGACGTTCCAGCTGAAAAAAAAACTACGATGGACCCTCGATGGCAGCATCCTTTCACGTGTCTCATCGCTGGACCGACAGGGTCGGGGAAAACACACTTCGTTCAACGTCTCATCCAACACAGGGCAGCCCTGATTTCACCGCCTGTAGCTGGCATTCTGTGGTGTTATGGCGCTTGGCAACCGGCCTACGAGGAACTGGCCCGTGTGCCGGGACTCACCTTAGTGGAAGGCTTACCCCCTGAGGATACACCCCAAGACACGTTGGTGGTGGTGGACGATCTCATGACGGAAACGGACAGTCGAATCACCCGTCTCTTTACCAAAGGAAGCCATCATCGTCGGTTGAGCATTATCTACATCGTGCAGAATCTCTTCAGTAAGAACAAAGAGCACAGGAACATTAGTTTGAATGCTCAGTATGTAGTGTTATTCAAAAACCCCAGAGACGCTTCGCAAATTACGCACCTGGCCCAACAGATGTACCCTAAAAACACGGTCTTTGTACGAGAAGCCTTTGAAGATGCTACCCAACCTGCTCACGGCTATCTACTCATCGACTTGAAACAACACACGCCCTCCACCCTTCGATTGCGTACCCACATTTTTCCCGGCGAGGTGCAGACGGTGTACCTACCCAAATAAAAGAAGAAGACCAGCCACTCTAGCCCTCACTCATCATGTCTGCACGGATACGCAAACACGCGCCGACTCTCCGCGTGTTACGCAGCGCGCCGCCAGAGGTGTGCCGGGCCGTGGTGCGTGGCGCGGAACCGGACTTGGTCCGGTGTTTGTGTGAAGTGGCCCATAATGTGTTAAAAGGCAATGTTCCACTCAGTCCTCTGCAGAAAGGTGAATTGCAACGGCACAAGGCAGGTCTCCGAACGTTGGTGAAGAAGAGGGAGAGTGTCAAGAAAAAGAAACAGGTGTTACAGCGTGGTGGATTTCTCGGCGCACTCCTGGCGCCCTTAGCCGCTTCTGTACTGGGACCGTTACTAGGCTCCATCTTGGGACGCTAAAAGAGCTACTACATCATCATGGAACATACGAAAAAAATGATGCTGGTCGAACCTCGACTGTTACAGAGTTTACAATCACCCTATCCCGTGCCGGCCACAGTGCAACAACTCCAGTCTCTGGATGAAGAGATGAATAGTATACTGCAACAACGTGGACTCCCCGATCACGAGAAAATTCAACGCTACCATGATACGCTGAACCGGTACCAGACGTTTATGCATCAATATAGAGGAGGCAGTCGTAGTAGTAGTAGTAATACACCACCACTACCTACTACGCCACAACCTGCCACACTGACATCGCCATCAAGCCCTTCACCTGAGCTGGAAGAGGAAGTGTTGAGCAGTGTGCCTAAAGCCTACAAGACCAAGGCCCGTTTATTGTTGGGCCGGGTGAAAAAGAATTCCGATATGGGTTGGAACGCTCAAGGACAACTGCTGATTCGAAACCAAGTGGTGCCGGGGTCTCATATGACCGATTTGATCAACGATATGGTACGGGCTCGCAAACACTCTAATCCACCGGGCTGGGAAGTGTTTGCTCAGGGATTACAAGACATACACACTCCTCAAGAATTGGTAGGGAATCCTAACCGTTGGACCTTTATGCAGCAATCGACCCGACATCAACCACCACCACCACCACCACCACCTTCTTTTTGGTCGCCCATGTCACCGCCCAAAACACCAGCACGACCACGGAAACGTATCAAGTCACCGCCACAACGCCGAGTGGCACCCAAGGCCTGGGACCCCTACTAATTCCTGCTATAAAAACCCGGTGCAGAAGCCAGAAGAACTCAGTCGTCATGTTTTACCTCACGTTGCCCAGTAATAGCTCACTCGACGTGTTTCCTGACAACACCTTGACCAAGTATGTCACTCAATTACCCCAACCGTTACATTTAGCGGGACGATGGGAATGTGGATTGGTGGATATTCAATACCCTTACTCATGGTACAACGTGCGAGCCAATGAAGTGTGGTACGAAGTGACCTACGAAGATAAAAACACCCGACTCACCCTGTCCGAAGGCCAATACGATAACCCCAAAGAGTTCATGGGTGGGCTGTCAAGACTGATGCATGATAAGGCGCTACAGGGGGTGACGGATAGTGCAACACGCCTGATAGTCTTGCGCTTCAAGGAAAACGTGTTCTTCGATGTCAACGTCCACAACGAGAAGGCACAGCTTACCGTCACCGATACCGTGAATGTGAAACTCAGTCCTACACTACAGCAAATGCTGGGTTTCGATCTACAGACGTTCGCTGGTCCCTCCCAACACCATGGCGAGATGCCGATGGATATGAAGTCGGGTATGTACGGACTCTACGTCTACTCGGACGCCGTGGACAACCACATCGTGGGCAATATCAACACACCTCTGTTACGGGTGGTCCCCATTAAAAAGACGTATGGCGATCAAGTCACCCACAGTTTCAACCATATCATGTACCTGCCCGTACGACATACCGACATCGACACGATCACGGTGGATATAAGAGATGACACGGGACGGCCTGTCGCATTCGAACGAGGAAAAGTGGTGCTGACACTTGCTTTCCGACAAGGCCGCTCTCCTCACTTCGTATAATGTACGTGCCTTACCAGTGCCATACGCCCAGCTATGTGGACTACTACAAGAAACAAACGGCAGGAGGCTTGTCCCCATTTAGCGGTGCACGCACGCAACGAGGTCACGGCTTGGGGAACATACTGGGCAGCATTGTGAAAACGTTTTTACCCTTGGTGACACGTGGGGTGAAAGCAATCGGGAAACAAGCAGTACGCAGTGGATTGCACGTGGCCAGTGATATGATGGAAGGCACAGCACCCCGACAAGCCTTCAAACGACGGGCTAAAGAAGCGGGCGGTGTCTTGATTGCCAAAGCCCTTAAAAGACAAACACCCACACAGCGAAGAGTCATTCCACGTCCAACACCTCGACGACGCACACCCCAGAACAGGAGGACTCAGAGCCGCAAGAACAAGAAGAGGCGGAATACGAGAGACATCTTCACATAATGGCCTTCATTCACTCCGAGTCGTGTCCGTCTACCAACAGTGAATTGGATTTGTGGATGATTCCACCCACCCAAACCAGTGTAAAAGAAGGACGTTGGGTAGAACATCGACCCCTAGCTAGCCTGACGGGAGTGGGTCCCGTGGAATTTACCATTGAAAACAAAGATACGGCCTACCTGGATTTAGCCCACACGTACTTGTACGTGAAAGCCAAAATAACGAACAACGACGGGACATCCATAGCGGACGATGCGATAGTAGCCCCGGTGAATAATTGGCTGCACTCCTTGTTCCAACAGGTGGATATAAGTCTGAACGATAAACTCATCAGTACGTCCACCAATACGTACCCGTACCGAGCCTACATGGAGACGCTGTTGTCGTACGGTAAAGATGCCAAAAAAACACACTTACAAGGTCAGCTGTACTACAAGGATACACCGGGAGTCATGCACAGCGTGCTGGGTGCCAATACTGGATTCGTCGAACGCAAAAGATTAGCAGCCGAAAGCAAGTCCATCGATATGATGGGACGACTGCACGCCGATGTGTTCCTGCAAGACCCCTACATGATGAACGGTGTATCCATCAAGATCAAGTTGATCCGTTCCTTACCCGCGTTCGCCTTAATGGGTGGTGGAGTCGGGGGTGTGAATTTCAAGATCGTGATTGAAGATGCAGCCCTGTTTGTCCGTACGGTAGATTTGCAACAGGGTGTGTTGCTGAGTCACATGGAAGCCTTATCGAAAAAACCAGCCCTGTATCCCATCCGACACGTACAGACCAAGGTGTTCTCTGTGACAGCAGGTACGATGATGGCCAACCGTGAAAATTTATTTCTAGGGGATCTTCCTAAACGTCTTACCCTGGCGTGTGTGACCAACACCGCTTTCAATGGAAGTTGGGCTGAGAATCCGTTCAACTTTGACCATTTCAGTATCAACTTTGTGGCACTGCACGTGGCCGGTCATCAAATTCCAGCCCGTCCATTACAACCGGATTTTACTAACAGAAACTATGTGCGGTCCTACATGAACCTGTTTACAGCCACAGGACAAAACAACCAGGACGAAGGCAATTGCATCAGTCGAAAGGACTTTATCGGTGGGTACACTTTGTTCGCCTTTGACCTCACCCCTACCTTGGAACACGATCATCAACTGGCTTTGCTGAAGAAAGGAAACCTACGGTTGGAACTCCGTTTCGCCAACGCTCTAACCGACACCATCAACGTGATTTGCTACGCCGAATTTGATAACGTGATCAGCGTGGATCAGCAAAGAAACGTGCTGTGTGACTTCTCCACCTAACATGGATACAGAGCAGCTGATGACCATACTCCAGCGAGATCCCAAGATCCCCTTTCGAGGTGTGTTTCCACGCAATGTGTTTCCCACCCACGCTTGCACCCCAGCAGCCTACATCCTGAATACAGACCCGGAGAATCGACCCGGTGAACATTGGGTCGCTGTGTACGTGGACACCCTAGGCCAAGGCGAATACTTTGATTCCTACGGACATGCACCCCTACATGCCGATTTGAAGAAATTCATGGACGTCTCTACTACAGAGTGGCGTTGGAATACTCAAAGATTACAAGGACCCTTGAGTAGTGTGTGCGGACAGTACTGTGTGTTTTATCTCACTCACCGGAGTAGAGGCCATTCTATGCCCACCATTGTACATATGTTTGATGATTATTGTCAAGCCGAAGACCGTGATGTGCTCGTCTATGACTGGACAGCCTCTCGTTTTAATGTACATGCTCCATTTCTCTGGTTAACTTAAATGCACTGCGCGCAGTACTTTTGTTTTATTATTATCACGTTATGACGTTGTTGTTCTGACGTTTTTCATTGATGTTGAATAAAATTTCATGAAAAAACACAAGATGGGTTTTGACTTTTCACTTTTTTTTATGTAAGTCAACAAGAAAAAGGATATATACAAATAGAAAATATACAGGGTACACATAGTAGTGGTATGTATATACAAATGGTACATTAAAAAGTTTCTGTCAGGAGTAGGATTCGAACCCACGCTCGGCATTTCACCGACCGGCACTTAAAACCGGCGCCTTAGTCCACTCGGCCATCCTGACTTTTACATGTATCCACAGTTATAGTTATAAATGGTTCACAAGTCCAAGTAGGTGGTGCTCACACCGTCGGCCAACACTTTGCGTTTAGGATAAAAGAAAGTAAAGGCATCTCGTTCTTGTGTATACGTCCGCATGTGTCTTTGGTCTAGGTTTGGAGCGGGCATTTCATTGAGGTACGTGTATACGGTGAGTGAAGAGACTCGTCCATCACGTATAGATTATGACTATAAGTTCTATGAGCATAATGCATGAAAGTGGCTTTGAACACCGTATTAGCCAATCAGTGGCCTAGAATGGAGCCAAAGGTAACCCATCCATGTCCAGAAAACATTACCCGGGTGTACAAGAACCCAGATGTAGGCGCGGACGTCAGTGAAAGCACACCGTGAGTAC